>CAJQZJ010004752.1:8521642-8607511 GCA_907164525.1 Lophiomys imhausi
TTCACCTTGTTTTTATATGTTAGCTTTTTTTCCCCCAAAGGCTGATCTCAAGTTTTCAATTTTCTCTCCTCAGCCTCTCAAGTGTTGGGATTACAGATAAATACCATCATGCCCATTTTGTAGATTCTCCAGATCACCTGCAGACTATTTCTTTTCTTTTCTTCTTTTTACTTTAAAAAATTAATTTGTTTATTTTACATTCCAATTGCCATCCCCCTTCCTCCTCCCAGTCCTACCCTTCCACCCACTTCCCCCTTATTCACCCCCCTTCCCGAACCAACCCTCTCTGGCACATCAAATCCCATCAGGACTAAGTGCCTCTTCTTCCCCTGAGCCAAGACAAGGCAGCCCTGCTAGGAAAATGGTGTCCAAAGGGAGGCAACAGAGACCAAGTCAGAGATAGTCCCTGCTCCAGTTGTTAGGGCATCCACTTGAGGACCAAGCAGCCCATCAGTTTCTTAAGTGTAATGGGCATAGGATCAGTCTATGCCTGTTCTTTGGTTGGTGGTTCAGTTTCTATGAGCCCCCCTTGTGTCCCAGTTGATTGGCTATGTGGGTCTCCTTGTGATGTCCTTCATCCCTCCTGCTCCCTTAAACCTTTTTCTAACTCTTTCCCAAGACTCCCTGATTTTTTCCTATTGTTTGGCTGTGGGTCTCTGCATCTGTTTCCATTACCTGCTGGATAAAGCTTCTCAGATGGCAGTAAGGTTGGGTTCCTGCCCAGTTCCCTCTCTCCATCCACTTCCGATGTCTATTTTATTTCCATTACTTAGAGGGATTCAAGCATCATCCCTTGAGCCCTCCTTGTTACTTAGGTTCTTTGGGTCTGTGGATTGTAGCATGTTATCCTGTACATATTGACTAATATCTGCTTATGAGTGAGTAAATTCCATGAGTGTCTTTTTGGGTCTGAGTTACCTCACTTGGGATGATCTTTTCTGGTTCCATCCATTTGCCTGAAAATTTTATGATATCCTTGTCTCTGATAGTGGAGTAGTACTCCATTGTATAGATGTACCACAATTTATTTATTCATTCCTCAGTTGAGGGACATCTGGGTTATTTCTAGTTTCTGACTATCAAAAACAAAACTGCTGGAAAAGATGAGAAAAAATGGGATATGGACATAATATAGGAATGATAAAGAAAAAGGGACAAATTATTGAATATGCTCTTATATCTTCATATATTGATACAAAATTAAGATTATATTTGGCTACATTGATATTGATCTTTGTATATTGATACAAAATTAAGACCTAATGATTCTTTGGATTTCCTCAGTATCTGTTGTTATGTCCCCTTTTTCATTTCTGATTTTGATTTGAATACTGTCTCTCTGCCTTTTAGTTAACTTAGCTAAGAGTTTATCTATCTTGTTGTTTTTCTCAAAGAACCAGCTATTAGTTTCATCGATTCTTTCTATTGTTCTCTTTGTTTCTAAGTTATTGATCTCAGTCCTGAGTTTGATTATTTCCTGCCATCTATTCCTCTTGGGTGTATTTGATTCTTTTTGTTCTAGAGCATTCAGGTGTGCTTTTAAATTGTTGGTATGCAATCTCTCCAATTTCTTTATGAAGGTGCTTAGTGCTAGGGACTTTCCTCTCGGAACTGCTTTCATTGTGTCCTATAAGTTTCGGTATGCTGTGTCTTCATTTACTTTGAATTCTAGACAGTTTTTAATTTCTTTTTTATTTCTTTCCTGACCCAGTGGTCATTGAGTAGAGAGATGTTCAGATTCCAGGAGTTTGTAGACTTTTTGTTGTTTCTGTGTTGTTGAAGTCCAACTTTAATCCATGGTTATCTGATAAAATACAAGGGGTTATTTCTACTTTCTTATATCTGTTGAGGCTTGTTTTGTGAGCAAGTATATGGTCAATGTTGGAGAAGGTTCCATGACATGCTGAGAAGAAAGTATATTCTTTTGTGTTTGGATGAAATGTTCTATAGATATGCTAGGTCAATTTGATTAATGTCTCTTAGTTTCATTATTTCTCTGCTTAGTTTCTGTCTCAATGATTTGTCCAACGGTGAGAGCGGCATGTTGAAGTCTTCCACGCTATTAATGTGTGGGGATCAATGTGTGATTTAAGCTTTAGTAATGTTTCTTTTATAAATGTAGATGCCCTTGCATTTGGGGCATAAATATTCAGAACTGAGATGTCATCTTGGTGATTTTTCCTTTAATAAGTATGAAGTGTCTTTCCCCATCTTTTTTGATTAATTTTAGTCATAAATCTATTTTATTGTATACAGGAAATGGCTACTCCCACTTGCTTCTTGGGTCTTTTTGCTTGGAAAACCCTTTTTCCAGCTCTTTACCATGAGATAATGTCTATCTTTGTTGCTGAGGTGTGTTTCTTGTATGCTGCAGAATGATGGATCCTGTTTTCAAATCTATTCTGTTAGCCTGTGTCTTTTTATTGGGGAATTGAGTCAATTGATGTTGAGAGATATTAGTGACCAATGATTATTGCTTCCTGCTATTTTGATGTTAGTGGAGGTAGAGCGAGTGTGTGTGTGTGTTTACCTTCTTTTGGTTTTTTCAGCTATTTATTTCCTGTGTTTTCCTTGGTGTAGTCCACCCTTCTTGGGTTGGAGTTTTCCTTCTAGCACCTTCTGTAGGTCTGAGTTTGTAGATAGATATTGTTTAAACTTGGCTTTGTTATGGAGTATATTGTTTTCTCATTCTATGGTGATTAAGACTTTTGCTGGGTAAGTAGTTTGGGCTGACAGCTGTGGTCTTGTAGGGTCTGCAAGATATCTTCTCAGGCCCTTCTGACTTTAAGAGTCTCTGTTGAGAAGTCGGGCATAAATCTGATAGGTTTGAGTTTATATGTTATTTCACCTTTTCCTGTTGTAGCTTTTAATATTCATTCTTTGTTCTGTACATTCAGTGTTTTGATTATTATGTGCCTGGAGGGGTTTCTTTTTTGCTTCAATCTTTTTTGTGTTCTGTAAGCTTCTTGTATGTTTATAGGCATCTCTTTCAATAAACACACCTCAGCAACAAAGATAGACATTATCTCATTGTAAAGGGCTGGAAAAATGGTTTTCCAAGCAAAAAAGATTGGGGAAGTTTTCCTCTATGTTCTTGTTGAAAATATTTTCTGGGCCTTGGAGCTGGGAATCTTATCCTTTTTCTACTCCCATTATTCTTAGATTTGGTCTTTACATAGTGTCCCAGATTTGTTGAATGTTTTGTGTCAGGAACTTTTTATATTTAACATTTTCTTTGACCAATGTATCAATTCCTTCAGTTGTATCTTTTGGCTTGAGATTCTTCCATCTCTTATATTCTGTTGGTGATGCTTGTGTCATTGTTCCTGTTCTCTTTACCAGGTTTTTAATCTCCAGGTTGCCTCAGTTGTATTTTCTTTATTGCTTCTATTTCCATTTTCAAATCTTGGACATTCTTTTCCAATTTGATTATTTTTCTTTGTATTTCTTGAAGCAATTTATTCATTTCCTTCATCTGTTTGATTGTATTTTCCTGCATTTCTCTGAGGGATTTATTAATTTCCTCCTTTAAGGCCTTTATCATCTTTATAACATCAGATTTCAGGTCATTTTCTTGCACTTCATGTGTGTAAGAATATACAGGGCTTGCTGTAGTAGGATAGCTGGGTTCTAGTGGTGCCATATGACGATGAGTTTTTTTGCTTATGGTCCTATGCTGTCCTTTAGCCATCTGGTTGTTTCTGGTGTTGGTAGGCCAAGTAGTCCCTGATGATAGTAGTCCTCTGGGATTGAATGTGGATGGCCTGGATGGCAGCAGGCTTCTGGGTATACAAGGAGAACTGGTAGTCCCTGATGTTTACCAGCCTCTGGCGAGTTCTGATGTCAGTTGGCTTCTATTGCTCCCTGATGGTCACCTGGCTCTGTGGTTACAGGTAGAGGTGGTGCATGGGAGATGGGGCACAGAAGATAAGGAGCAGACTGCACAACTATAGGGTTTGCCTGGTATTTCCTGATGGTTACCTCAGTATGGGGTTGCAGGTAGAGATGGCACAGGGGAGATGGGGCTCAGAGGGAAGGGAGCAGACTGCACCACTGTAGGGTTTGCCCCATGACCTGGCAGGCAAGGGGATGGGCCAGATGTTAGCTCTGAAATATAACAGTAGACCACAATCATGCTCTGTTGCATTTTCTAACTTTATGTGTAAGAACTTAAACTTTGTGAAATGATTCATGACCTGATTCCCTTGTGGACCACCCGCCATCCCCTCCCAGGACAGAAGTTCCTCAGGAGCCAAGAGCAAAAGCTTTGTTTTTTCTTCTTCCTTCCTATATTGACAGGGCCTGGGCCAGTGCCTGACTGATAGGGGTAGGTAATGAATAAACAACAAGACCAAACATGTTCAAACACAGATATATTCATAAAAATAAGAAAGCTAAAATATTTTTGCCACATAGATATGGAAGAATGTATATTTCTAACATTACTACTGAATGTATAGAAAAAAACCTCCTTCATATTATTATTATTATATTTTTGAGCTCTGAGCTTATCAGGAGGAAAAGAGAGGGAAGAATCTGTGTCCAAGTGACCACAATGAAGCCTGGGAGATAAAACCTGCAGGAATGGTTTTATTATTATTTTGGGCATGCCCGTCTCCTGCTTGCCACACCTTCTTCCAATTGTTGATTTTCTGAGATATTAGGGTGTCAATTTTGAAATGCTATGTTTCATAAATCTTAAGTGGCAATCAATGCTTTCTCTTAAAACCGGGGGGTGGGGTGGTGCGGTTTGGGGGCCTAGGGGGTTGGGGTTGGGGGCATGGGACAGGGAGGGGAGGCTCAATTAAGTTTTAAAAAGTAAGGTTCCCCCTGAGATGTAAATAATATGTTAACACTGTGCTAGATTGTAAAGAGCTGAGAACAATTAACTTGGAATGTGCTGAGCTAGTGGTAAACTGATATCTGGCCTGCAGTTGCCAGAGATTTTGGTCTTGTCTTCATGGTAGAAGAGAAAATGTAAAGGAGTCTGGGTCAGTTAATTGCCTGCCTGGGTACTGCCCTGTCTATATCAGGCAGGGAAAACTGAAGAGGGCTGGGTGGCTTACTCTTTAAGTAGCTTTTTGCTGGGGAAGCTCAGTTTCTAAATCCTAGAGACCATATGTGTTAGCTTAATCAGAGTTTGGCCTGGAGGAGACTTAAATGAAAGGAAATTCTACAGTTAGAAGGTGTGGAGTTAGAAAGCTGACTAAATCAAGTCTTTAGAGAGGCAGTGTGGGTTGGTGAGATTACATTCTTAGGATGGATAATGGGATCCGGTTTTAAGTTTCTGATTGTTACTAGCATCTGTGTCTGGATTTTAGCAGAGTGGGGGTTTGTTTCAGGCTCTCTTTCCTATCTTTACACAGGCCCCACCTGGAAAGGAGTAGAGTCAGGTACTCACTAAAGATCTGAGTGAAGTTTGTAGCAAAGGATTGAATAAGAGGTTTTACTTTAAAATAGGGTATTTCTCTTTTTCCAGAGATTTGTTTTCTGTTTGGTCCACTGGCTTTTCAACACAGTTATGAACTATGAGTTGTCTCTAGTTAGTTAATGTTGACTAAGGCAGTCTATTGACTGCCCAGGGGAGTGCTTAGATGAAAGTGGGATGGGATAGAGACTGGCTGCATTCCCAGTATTGTAGAGAGATTCAAGAGTTCCGAAACCAAATTTAAATGTTTTCAGGGATGAATAGGTCTTTGATGATAGGGAACAGTAGTATACCAACAGCAACCTTGAGTTGGGAAGAGCACACACATACACACACACACACACACACACACAGTCAAATAACAATACCAAACCATGAATGTGCAAAATAGTTCACCAAATTGACAAACCAGTGGAAATGCTTTTCCTTGTTCATATGCATACTGACTAGTTCTGCCTCTTCCCTCGGGTCTCATTCTGTAGCTCATTTCTTTTGTCACCTTCCCTGTCTTCCTAAACCTAGGATTAGCTCTTCACTTCACATTTGATTTTGAGTGCATGATTTGCAAATTACCAAATGTGAAGAGAGGGATATAATAATCTGTCCATAAGGAATTTAGAGCAGTAAAATATATGTAAAGAATTCAATTTACACAGTATTTAAGTCATATTAGTGTGTTCAATTGACAGAAATATGGTTGTTGGGGGAAAAAAGCTTAAACTTGCATGGGATGTATGAGGGGTTAGCAATGAAATCTTGAACTGTCTTCAGGGAGTAGACTATCATATACAAACCAACTGATTGTGACTTTTTTTTCTGGGCATAATTTTCTTATTGGGTCTACTTCAGACTAGCTTTCATCTAGTCAATTTTTGTACACAGTCCTGTTAGAGAACAATCTAAATTAATGATAATGGGGTATTTATCTGACTCAAATATATTAACTAGAACACTTCTTTTTAAAGAAGGATGTCAGCGACATAAAAAGAGGAGCTTTAAGATGCAATAAATAAAAATGACAGTCCATTTGGTATTTCACAAGGTTTGTCAGCTTCAATTCTGATTTGTACTTGTCTCTTCTCTTTGATGCAGAATCAGAAGATGTTTTAGAAAAGAAATGTACCAATGCATGATAGAAATTTACTTTTGAAATGGATTTGAATTAGGTCTTGCTTATGTAAGTTTGCTCACATTAAGCTACTTTGAACTCTGACTTCTATTTAGTACTTGGGTTGTGTAAGCACAATTAGTAAGACCCTGTGCAGTGAACCAAAATGGAGATTAGATTACCTTGAATAAAACTCTTGTGATAATTCATATTGAAACTAGAGGAATCTGATGTGAGTTCTTCTTTCTTCCTTTTATGTTGTAATGGCTTCAGTTTAAATTATGTTATTCAAAGGGTACTGGAGCTTTCATAAATTATTCATTTGCAAACATTTAGCTATTTCAAGTCACATCCTCTTAAAAAGAATGAATTGAGTAAAATGGTTTACAGAGCATTCATAAATACCTCTTTGCCTTCCATAACTAATTTTGGTGTCTGTTTAAGGGACACTTACTTCCTGCTACCAAGTTATGACACCTAATAATTTTTTTCCTAAGATAACTTGCAGATGAGTTTGGTCTCATTCTTATGATCCCAAATAAGTTCAAAACAGAGAAATAAATAATGTATCTCCAGGGATTTTGGCACCTTTTGAATCTTCCTGTAGATTTGGTTGTTTCTTAAACAACTGAGATCTCATGTCTTTCAGGCAAAGCAATAGATGTTTTCTTCTTATGTGTCCTACTTTTGTGGAGATTCAGTCATTTGATTATCTTCTGGGATACTCCAGTGTTGGGGTAGTGTTAAGCATTCTAAATGTTAATTAATTGGTCCTGTTTGCTGTCTGCTACTTATATTGACTCTGATTGATTAAATAAAATGCCGAGGCCTGAGATTGGGCAAAGACAGAGAAAGGTGGGACTTCCTGAGATTAGAGCAGGAAGCCTGTGCTTTAGACAGAGGATTCAAGGATTCCAGCCAGCAGCAGGAAGAAGAAAGCATTCCAGCCAGGAGCACCAGGAAGAAGAAGGCATTCCAGCCAGCAGCAGGAAGAAGAAGGCATTCCATCCAGGAGCAGCAGCAAGGAGGAGGTACACACCGTGGGTTAGAGAAAAAAACCTCATTCCACATGGCCAGGAACATTGGCCTAGCATGGAGAATGACAGTCCAAGGGGACATATGTATATCTGGGGTCATATTTGGGTAGTAGAATTAAGAGCTAGCTTAGATGGGCCACGATTGCTCCATCCAGGCCTAGGCTTGTGAAAATCCACGTGGTGTCTGTGCGTTCATTTATAATGGCTGCTTAAAGATTAACAACCAACAAACCAATTCCTGATAATAAATGCTGATTAAATAGCTTAATTAGCCATTTTTTTCTATACTCCAGTTCATGTATTTTTGTTACATTTAGGACTATACACCAGGACCTGGAGAGATGGTTTAGTGGTTAAGAGCAGTTTCTTCTCCTATAGAGGACTCAGGCTTGATTTCTCACACTGGTATGGTGGCTCACAATCTCTGCAACTCTAGTCCCAGGGGATTCATTTCCATCTTCTGGTCTTCTTGGACACCAGGCATACAGGTAGTGCATAGACATATATGCAGACAAAACACTCATGCATATAAAATAAAAAATTAAATTTAAAAAGGGTTTTAAAACCATAGACCAAGTAGGAATATTTAAATTTGCCATTTTCTGCAAAAAAAAAAAAAAAGCCACTTCTTCGTTTTATTATCTGGACTAACTTGTCCATTGTTAGACAGAAAGGCTTGTCTGGTAATCAATACTCTATAGTTGTGATTTGGAAAAAAAAATCATTAGCAAAGCTACAGTAGTTACATATGTTAGCAATTTTATAAAATTCACATTTTGTAAGCTTGTTGAAAGACTAACTTTATGATTAAATAATGGCTTCTGTACCCACAGCAAGCATTGTTTGGTATGGCTGGTGTTCACCATTGCAATGTGGTGCACTTCTGTCAGGGTTCAGTCACATTTTCTTTCTTTCCCTTCCATGTTTCACTCCTTTAAATTACAGGTTCTGCCCTTAACTTTGCTCAGTGCGAACAGGAAATCAGGGCAGGAAATCAGTCTGTGACCACTTCTATAAGAATAGGTGGATAAGATCCCTAGGAGGAAAAAGTAGCAGGGTCAAAAAGTGACAGCAACTGAGGCTTGACTGTGAAGAAAGAAGCGGTAAACAAGTGGGGGAAGAGAGGGCAATGAATGAAGAAAACCAGAAACTTGGAGATGAATTTAGACACTGAATGGTAGCAACTACAGCAAGTGTAAGTATGAGAGGCTATTCGAAGGGAAGGTAGTCTTGACCCTCAGTGGGAGGAGTGAGAAGAGAATCACAGATGATGCAGAACAGTAGCAATAATGGAAAAAAATTCTTGGAGGTTATAGAATTTAAAGGGAAGGTGAAAGGGTCACATGTAGGGCTTAGTGTTGGCAAGGCAGCAGAAACACCACGAGCATCTCCAATGGGGAAAGACATACAGTGAAGATAGATTTTTGATGATGTGATAATTTTTGGCTAAACTTGCTTGTTCAATCATCTAATTTTTTTGTGAAGGTGTTTTTCTAAATAAGATGTTATAAATATTTAAACCTGTAAATTCTGAGTAAAGTGGGTTGCGTTAGAATCAGTGGACTTTTCCCAAGACAGCTGAAGGTTTTAAGAGAGAAGACTGGTGTCCTCTGCCTTCAGTAAAGCCTTTGGAGTTTTGGATGCATTATGAAATTTTTTTCCTCTCTCTCTGACTTCCTGGCCTTCCCCAAACTCCACAACTGCTTCAAACACTCTATCACTTCTCTCTGTTGATATATTCTTAAAAGTATAAAAATTACAAAAAATTGCAGAGAACTCAGAGGTGTCTTTGGGACTGACTTTTTTGAGAATACAAACTCTATCATAATAATCTTGTCTTTTAAAATTACAGCAAAAGACTTGATAGTTTGAAACTGCTCAACCAACTGCTTTGCATGGAAAAGGTACAAAAGGACTATGAAGGGGTCAGCCAAGTATAGCTACTATGAGTTCACTATCTGTTATAGTTCTGAGAGTGACTTCAATGAGAGCTCTCATAGTGTTTGTCTCAGGCTCACTTCTTGCCCAGATCTCTTGAGTGGCCATCTGCCTGGGGTCCATGGTGTCAGGCATGGTTCTTCTAGTCTCTGGCTTGCTTCTTGTCCTGGGAGCTTCTCTGAGTTTTCCTGGTACTTGACTAGTGGTCATCACAGGCTAGTTTCTGCCTAAGCCCTATGGTGGTCTCAGGGTTGGCTTTTTCTGAGAATATTAGGCTACTATTCATTCAGATGTTCATAGGTCAGAAAACTAAATGTAGTAGACATAGCCTCTCTTCTCTCTGCCACCTACTTCTGCACATGCGACACAGCAGCCACATCTGCAATGTCTCTAGGGGAAGTGACTTCTATATTTCTCAGGATTATAGTATCTGAATAGTTAGGAATAGTCAAAATATGGGAGACAAATCTTGGAATTATTTAATGGATATGTTTTAATTTTACCAGTTATATACATATTAATTCTTTAATATATAAGAATGTTTTAATAAAGAAAAAATATAAATATGTATCATATCTGTGAAAAGTTAAGAGTGGCATATGGCATTGGCAAAAAACATTTTTAGGTGCTGGGTAGTAAAAATTTCAAACATGGTTTGAGTATAAAGAGAATTAAATTTTTAAATAAGATTTAAGTTTTTTTAATCATTCATACATGTGTGAATATGTGCACATGTGAGTGCAGATACCCATGGAGGCTAGAAGAAGGTATTTGGTACCTTGAAGCTGGAGTTGCAGGTTATTGTGAGCTATCTTCAAACTGGGTTCCCCTGGAAGAGCAGCAAGTGCTCTTAACCACTGAATCATATCTTTTCAGCTTTTGTGAACTTAATGAGGTCTTAGTGTAAACTGAGGCGCATGCTATTTGTTGATCAGTTAATCTACACACTATATAATTTAAAAACTATACTATCTTATAAAAGGTTCATGATAATCAGTTTAACATTATTGTGAAGATTTTGTTGTTTGTATAGATTCTTTCAACTCTAAAGTTTAAATACTTGGTTATATTCTAGTTCATGAATGTTAACTAGAAGTGGAAATATTCTTTGATGAATATTCTGTAGCAAGATACTTAAGGAATTGTATTCAATTAGAAAGTAGCACAATTAGACTGAAAGATTTTAAGTCTGTATTTTGCCTTACATTTGATAAAACAACCATGATCTATCAAATATTAATAATTATGAAACAAAGTAAGCTAGTAACATACTTAAAATGTTGTGTAAATATTCGTTTTCCTGTTTTAGTGATAATTCTTTTTATTCTTATTCTTATGGTTCTTCTTATCAAGAATGATGAACAAGATATGTTCCTGGGTTTAACTTGCTTTCAATAAAATGGAACCCAAATATAAAAAATATTATACATTGTGTATACTCTGAAATGACTAAGGTTAACCAAAAGTATTAATATCATGTTAGAATTTATTCTAAAGGTAAAGAAAAACTAGATATTGAATTATATAACTTATATAATTATTTTCTCACTAATTTTAATTTGTTTTTTATAATTGGTGCTATAATTTCTGTGGTCCAGACTCTTAACATAGTTACTATGGACTGGAGAGATGGGTCAGTGGTTAAAATCACTGGTTGCTCTTCCAGAGGGGGCTGGGTTTGATTCACAGCATGAACATGGTAACTCACAACCATTTGTACCTCTAGTTCCAGGAGATCTGACATTTTTTTTCTTGTCTCTTCAGGCAATACACAGTGTGGTGCACAGACATACTGCAGGCAAAATATCCATACACATAAAATAAAAATGAATGACCATGATAGTTCATGTTGGGGAGGATGTAGAGCAAGGGGAATGCTCTTCCATTACTGGTGGGAGTGCAAACTTGAAAAAACACTTTGGAATTAAACTTGATGGTTTTTCAGAAAATTGGGAATAGATCTACCTTAAGACCCAGCTATACCACTCTTGGGTATATACCCCAAAGAAGCTACCACAAGGACACTTGCTCAACTGTGTTCATAGCAGCTTTATTCATAATAGTCAGAAACTGGAAACAACCTAGATATCCCTCAACTGAAGAATGGCTAAAGAAAATGTGGTACATTTACAAAATGGAGCCATTAAAAACTCAGCTATTAAAAACAATGACATCACAAAAATTTCAAGCAAATGGAAAGACTAGAGAAGATCATCTGGAGTGAGGCAATTCTGACCCAGAAAGACACACATGGTATGTACTCACTTAAAAGTGGATATAAGCCATAAAGTACAGGATAATCATGCTACAAATCACAGATCCAAATAAGCTAAGTAACATGGAGGATAAGGGGAAATAGATTAGACATCAGAGGGAGGGGACTGGGTGAGGGAAGGGATGGGGATAGGAACAGGAGGGATGAGATGGGGGGTAGAGAGAGAGTACTTAGACAACTGGATTGGTGGAGGTGCCATCTTTGGGATTAGCTAGAAACCTAGGACAATGGAAACACCCAGGAATCTATGAAGGTGTCCCTAGCTAAATCTTCTAGTAAAGGGGGATATGGAGCCTGAACTGGCTGGCCATCTCCTGTAACCAGGCACAACTTCCAATGGAGGGATTGGGACACCAACCTAGCCATAAAAACTTGATCCACAATTTGTCTTAGCTAAAAGATGTTCAGGGGTAAAAGATGGGGCAGAAGGGTCAACCAATGACTGGCCCAGGTTGAAACCCATACCATGAGAGGGAGCCCACCCCTGACACCATTAATGATATTCTGCTATACTTGCAGACAGGAGACTAGCATAACTATCATCAGAGAGGGTTCTCCAGGCAGCTGTTTAAACCTGATGTAGAGACCCTGGAGAATCCTGTGGAAGAGGGAGAGGAAGAATTGAAGGAGCCAGAGGGGTCAAGGACACCACAAGAAAACCTACAGAATCAACTAACATGGGCCCATAGGGGCTCAGAGACTGAACTATCAACAAGAGATCATTCATGGGACAGATCTAGGCCCTCTGCACATATGTAACAGTTGTGCAGCTGAGTCTTCATGTGAGACTACTAACAGCGGGAGCAGCGGTTGTCTCTGATTATGTTGTCTGTCTCTGGATCTCTTTCCTCTAACTGGGCTGCCTTGAATAGAATATGGCTGAATAGAATATACATTTAATCTTACTGCAACTTGATATGCCAAGGCTGGCTGCTATCTTTGGGAGGCCTTCACTTTTCTGAAGAGAAGGGGAGGAGGGGCTAGTGGGAGAAGGGGTGATGGGAGGGAGGGGCTGGGAGAAGAGGATAGAGGGGAAACTGTGATAGGGATGTAAAGTAAAGCAATCACTTAAAAAAAAAGAAAAAAAAAGAATGAATCCTAAAAAAAAATATTCTAGCAGATGTTAAATATGTGAATGGTCTAGGACTTTTTGTAAACAGTACATTATTTTGTATTAAATATTTGAATAATTAGCACTCATTTGCTGCACTGGAGTGACATTTAGCTCACTGTACAAAATGTGTCACCGTGCAGTGCAGTAAGAAGCCTTTTCACTTTGGTCTCTGTGAGGAAGGGACTCTTCTATCAGCATGGCTTCTGTGATACTGTCTGCTCTCTGCTCTCGCCTCATCACTGAGAGCAGAATTCTCATTCTAGCAGGAGGATGTAAACTGAGCTGTTAAAAAACACTCCAAATGGTTGGGGGTTGGGTTTATTGACTAGGACTTTGTTTCTCTCTCATCTAATACTGAGGTAGGAAAGTGAGTGGTTCAGGGCAGGCAGCACACCCTACCTTACTTACTATTCTGTAAAACAAGCCTGGATGATGGGATGATTTTGCCAACACTAGTGTGTGGCTTCTTTCTGTAGATCTAAGGCAACTCCTTGAAGTGCCCCATCTCCTAGCTATCAGGCAGAAAAGAAAAGAGGGACAGGAAGCCTCCTCCTTTGCCTCGATTTATCTCTCTACTTGCTCACTTACTCCAATCTATGCCACTTCTTTAGAATTTCTGTAGATTTATTTGATTGCAGGTAAGATTGGGCACTGTAGTTTCTATTTGTGAAGGTGGTAACATACTCTTGTTTTTTATCTTTTCTCTTCTATTGGCACACAATATTTAAATTGAGACAGTTCAGTTTCCAAATGGCATCTGCTATCATTTCCCATAATCCTAAGAATGGCTTCTGCTTGGGGTATCCTTCTAGCCTCCTCAATGGTCTATGTGCTCCCACTCTTGTCTCACTAATAGTAGCCACTGACTTTTGAAAACACAGACTAAGTCATCATGTCTCTTTCTAAATCCTTGGTGTGTTTTCATTCCCATAGAATAAAGTCTAAATTCTGCCCCAGATTCCTTAGGGCCTACTAAAGGCCTGGGTCTAGTCCTGCATAGTGGTTTTGTTTGCTGACTATGCTCTGGCTATTTTAGCGTAGACTTCTTTCCAACTCTGGGGATCATTCCTTGCCTCAACCACTCACACCTAATACTATTTGTCCTGAAAAAAAAAAAATGTTCTGTTGGATCCTGTTACACTTATATATCTTGGCACTCAATTCAAATGTCACCTATTGTGAGAACATTTCCTAATCACCCTTTCTAAAGCAGTGGACCTTGCCCCAGATACTTTTCATCACATCACGGTGTGTATTTTCTTCCTAGCACTTAATAAACAGAAAGAGCTTCGGGTGTAGCTTAGTTTAGAATATTTGCTTATCATGCAAGAGGCTGTAGTTTCCAACACTGCATACAAAAAAAAAAAGGTCACAAAGTTTAAAACCATTTTCTGTGCCATTTACCTTGATCAGGTCTTACCATTTGTATATTTTTAATGTTGTGAAATATATAGTTAAGTTTCAAAGATATTTATATACTATACTAGTACAGCAAATACTCCCTTTCAACCCTTCCAAAAAGAACATTGTCATTGTTTTGATTTTATTAGTAGTATTTGTAGAATTTTTACTTGGGAAAAATATTACCTTCAATACATATGGAACTACTGTGAAAAAAATTTCTTATTTTACTTATTGATTGACCCGTTCTTTTGCTAATGATCTTTGCAAGGGCACTTTGTTTCTATGACTCTGGCACCTAACACTAAGGTCAACAAATGTCAGCTGAGTGAGTAGCCAGCCACATGATCTGGTCGGATTCTTCCTGTCTCTTCCCAAGAAGAAACTAGTGTTGATAAAAGGTCAAAAGAACCTTACATGGACTCTTTCTTTCTTTCTCTTTTTTTTTTTTTTTGGTTTTTTGAAACAGGGTTTCTCTGTGTAGCCCTGGCTATCCTGGACTCACTTTGTAGACCAGTCTGGCCTTGAACTTGCAGAGATCCTCCTGCCTCTTCCTCCTGCGTGCTGGGATTAAAGATGTGCGCCACCACACCCGGCAATTACAGACAGCTGTGAACTGCCATGTGGGTACTGAGAATTGAACCCAGGTCCTTTGGAAGAACAGCCAGTGCTCTTAACTGCTGAACCATTTCTCCAGCCCTCACATGGACTTTTTTTCTACATCTTGATTTCCATTTTGGGTATGCTGTCTGTTACTCCAGAACCACCAATTCATCATCCTCATATGATGCTTGATCTTTTAGCTCTTCTCCTCTGCAGTAGGCTAAAATGTTATTCTCAGTTTATGTTCATATTTTCACAGCTAAGCCCTGTGAGCATTACCTTATTTGGAAGAATTGGCTTACAGATGTAATTAAGTGAAGAATCTTGAGATGAGAACATTTTGGATTTTTGGAGGCAGATGTTAAATCTAATGCCAAAAGTTCCTGAGCCTGCAGAGAGAGCTGACTCAGAGAGTCATATGATGACATAAGCAGAGAGTAAAACTACACAGTGACATGTCAAGAAGGTCTGAGGCTTCAGGAGGTGAAGCTGCAAGAACTTGTCCTGAGTTTTTGTGTGAACCCAACCAGAAACAGTTTTATTCTACACTTGTGACTTCTGAAACTGTGAGAGTAAATTTCTGTTGATCAAAGCACCTGAATAATTTTTAATGTAAATATGGCCTATATATTTAAGATGCCGTATGTATATTAAAATTGTTTATCTGAAATTCTAAGTTAACCTTGGCATTTTTATTTGCTAATTTTATCATTTTACTTAGATATCAAGATGGTTTGAAAATGGTGCCTAAATTGGGAATAATATATAGATTCTGTCATGCAGAACTGGAATAAAAAATATAAAAAGTCAAAAATAAGAAAAAGAAAGTAGAATATATCTCAAAAGAGTTTTAAATATGCTGCAAATCCTAAACTTGTACTCAGAAAAGCAAAAAAATAGTATATTTGGAATTTGTGATTTTTCATATTTTAAATCTGATATGAAACAATCTTAAAAAGAGACTGATTTGTTTCTTATGACTGTACAAAAGAGAAAGGGCTGGAGAGATAACTTGAACAATGGCATAGAGAACTTGTTATTCGTGTAAAAAGCCTGGGTCCTGCACCCACAACCATTGGTAACTCTAGTCCCAGGGGATCCAGTGCCTCCTTCTGGTCTCCACCCTCAGCTTCTGGCCTCAGCAAACACACATACTTGATGCACATACACACATGCAGAGAAAACAATCATACATTAAAATAAGATAAATTTTAAAAGTAAAGTCCATCAAATTCTAATTTAATTAAAAAAATCTTTAGGGGATTAAGAGCAAATTTGTAACTGTTGTTATTTCTACCATAGACACTTTTTAAGATTCAGCCTGAAAAGGAGCAATTTAAAACCCAAGAATTAAGGAAGAATTAGACTGAGAACAGCTTTTCACGATGATCCTTAATAGATGGCCTTCCCCAAGGGCTGCAGGTGTTTCTGGAGGGAGTGAGGCCTCTGGAGAAAGTCGTAATACTCAGGAGGTAAAAGTCGGCTTTTCCCTTGTTTAAATTTTGCATTCTTATAATCATCCTCCCCTCCCCCCCCGCTGTGTGTTTTTAAGCACAAATATCAGACAGCCTATTAGATAAGTAATTAAATCTATTGAACAAGCAAATGGAGTGGGTGATGGGGGAGAATGAGGAGAGAGAGAATGCAGGGAAACAAAATTCCCAAAATCTGTGTGCTTGTTTAATAATTAGTGAATGAACTGGATGGGTTTTATGTTTCCTACAAATAAGAATCAGGTATCCAAGATGGAAGACCAGGCTAAGAAGAACTGTAAACAGAGATTTTTGCTCTATTGATTTCACTTACGACTTTGTTATACTCAACCAAAGACAATCTCCCTGGTCAGTGCTTCAAATAATTTAAGCTTAGAAAGAGATGTAAGCAAGCATAAGGGGTAACCCTGGGTATGAAGTGGAGTGTGGGGTAAAGAGGCAGAGAGACTGTTACAGGGGAAAACAGAGAGGTAGGTAACAATTTTCCACCAAAGGCAGCAATAGGGAGTCATTGATCACTGCCAAGGAAGATGCTGATGTTTGTTCATTGATTTACCCCTCAATCACGCACTGACTATATAGTATAGTTAGGAATTATGCAAATGGAGGAGTTTCCCCAAAGAAGAAGTTTGTCCTGATTTCAGAGGGTAGATTGTACATGGAGAGGAAGAAATTTCTCTTGAATGTCATATTTTCCAGCCTTCTTTGGTGTCTGTATATCAGAAAATGCATGGATGTACTAAGAGTCACCTTCAAGTACATCATACCTAAACTTCACAACTTTAATTATCTTAGTAAATTCTAACCTACAGATGATAATCTCTGCTTTTAGTAGGCAGAGTCCCTCTAAAGCCATATAGTGTATGCAATATTTAAAGACACTTAGCAGGATGAAGTATTTTGACTCAGCACAGTCCAAACCACCTGTCTTCTACCCAGTGGGATTAAAAAAAAGCTTCAACACACATGCCATGCCTGTGGCTTTCCCATTTCTCTATATGCCATCAGGTGTCTGGTACATATAGCAAGATGGCTCCTGAACTGAGCTTGAGAACATTGCTCCCCAATCATTGGTACCTTGCTTGCTGGACTGCTGCAGACCTGTGATGCTCTGGGTATGGGCTGGGGCTGACATTCTGCATTTCCCAATGCTTGAGGCTCCCAGGTGACTCTGGAGATGATGACCAATGGAAGAACTATATGCTGAAAAGCAAGGACTTGTAGTGCCTGGAGACCATCATTTGGCTTATAATAATAGCCTTGATCCAGTGGTGTACAGGACTATAATTGTTTATTAGAGAATACTTATTTGGTTTTTATAATATATAAACTCTGTGTAAAACATAAGACATGAATAGAAAAGTAATCTTCTTCTTGTGTTATAGAGATGCACTTCTATATCTGAACCAGGCAGGGGAGTATTATTCTTTTTACTTTTGCTTACATTCTGTTACCAATTATAATAAGTACTTAAAAATAATTTATGATTTGGAAGTGTTAAGATTATTGTGGTATATTCAACTGTAGACAGAATGCTGTCCAAAAAGGACAAAACTTGGAAGCAGGTAAGTCAACAGTTTCCTGCTTTACAATTAATGTCTGTCAGAGATACTGGGCCAAAAGACTGAAGATAGATGCTCCAACGTTATAAAGAATAACTGGGAACTGTCCAGGCAGCCGGTTGTCTGTCATTTCTTAGTTTTAGAAGGTGCTTGCTCTGTACTTCCTCTATATTCAGGTATATTTATCCTTCTCAGGTCTCTGATGTGGTTGAAGACTAGATAGTTATAGTCTCACAGTTAAAGTTTAAGTTGTTTAGGAAATAAAAGGGTGTTCTAGGACTAAGAAGATGTTTTTAAGTTGGTGATGCATGTTAGAATGGAAACTGAGTAAGGTATAGAATTTTAAACTCATCAAGATAGATAGATAATAGAATATTATTATCAGTTGCCAAATATGTATGAACTGGACATTGGGAATCTATGTTAGACCTTATAATTTTCATAATTGTTGCCTAATTGTTCTCATTGTTTTGTATTGAATTTATTGTTATAAGAAAAAGAGCCTTCTATTGGACTAAAAGGGAGAGCTGTTGGGGTGAAAAGATACACCTTAAATTAAAAAAAAAAGCAGATAGGAGAGTGAGGGGGAAGAGGATAAAGAGGGTAGGAGGGTGGGATGGGGTGGAAGGGAGGGAATGTGATTGAGATGTAATTTGAAGAAATAAATAAATGTTGGGAAAAAAAGATTATTGTGGTAGAGAAGTAATGAGCATATAGCCCATTAAGACAATGCCAATCTTATGAGAACATCTCACTATCGGACTTGTTATTTAAGCAGTGATACATTAAAGGTTATCTTGGGGGTTGGGGTTATGATTACATGTGACTTTAAAAATGACAGTTTAGATTCAAGCTGATAGGCAGGTGATAAGCTCAGGGAGAGAAGTGGCCTGTTTCTAGAAGCTGGTGAAGAGAGGATTGAGAGAAGGCATTGATTTTTGTTAAAGAATGCAGGGAGCCAAGGAGAAAAAAAGAAGTCAGGGATAAGCATCATATTTCTGATTGGAATGCTGAATGGATGTTGGTCCCATTCACAGAATGGAGAACACATGAGAGGATTTGGACGTCTGAAGTGAGGATGCCAATTTATGACATAAAGAATCTGAAGTTTTAGAATTAAATCCCAGTGAATGTCAACACCAACGGAATGCTGTTGGGTCTTGCCAGATGTTGAACTTTGACTCCTATTTTTCCACAATCTTTCTTGTGTAGATTCTGGGAAAAGAAAGCCAGGATCAGGAAAATCTGACCCACAAATGTTGAAGAGATTTGGGAATAGAAAGTATATAAGTGATACTTTGTTGAGTTTCAAGGTTTTTAGAGACTTGTCTTGAAAATTTCTAACTCCATTTTCAGTAATCAAAATAAACAAAATTCATTGCTTTAAATTTTTTTTTGCTCAGGTAACAGGTACTGGCTTTTTATTCATTTGACTATGTGGAGTAAGATGAAAGCAAAGTCCAGAATTGGCTTCAGTTGATAAAACTCAGATAAAGGATCAAATGTCTTTTGAAGTACAAACACAGTATTCATTTTGATTCATCTTCTTCTTTGCAAATACATTATATTTTGGAAGGTTTTCACATACTCATTGAACAAGAACAATTCAAGCATATTCCATATCTGTTTCTTTTATTTTTAAATATTTAACACTATCAATACCTTAACTTTCCTTTTAACTCAAAGTTCTATGTGTGGTTTTTGTTTGTTTGTTTGTTTGTTTTTTTTGTAGATTTAAGAGAGAAACTTAGCAAAAGACAAATTATATGACATCAATAGCCCAGAAAGGGAATGTATAGGGTTTTCTGTTACAAGTAGTTTTAGTCTGCAGTTTTTAATCAGTACCTCAGTAACATGTTTATCTTATGGCCATTTATCATTATGTTGCCAATTGCATTTATTTTCTATAGTTGCATAATGAATCCCCCCCCCCAATTGGTGACTGAAAACAGCAGTAATCATTTAGAGGAAGCATTTGAGTCTCATGTTAAAAACATCTATATGGGGTTGTTTGGAGTGTCTTAATAACAAGTCATTCAGCTTCCTCTTAATTAAGGGACCTGAGAAATAACGTGTAAACCATGATGTCTTGGATTATCTACCCTAAAAATTGCATTTTATGATTTATATGGCATTTCATTGTTTAAATAAGTGTTTTATGCTATGTTGGGTATTGGACAAGGACACAAGAGTCTTAGGTTGGGTTTCTACTGCTGTGAAATCCTATTGTATGACCACAGCAACTCTTACAAAGGAAAACATTTAATTAGATCTAGCTTATGCTTCAGGGGTTCAGTCCATTATCATCATGGAGAGAAACATGACAGCATGGAGCAGACATGGTGCTGAAGAAGAAGCTGAGCATTTTACATCTTGATCTGCAGGCAGCAGAAAGATGACTGTGTCGTACTTCCTCCAACAATGCCTTACTTACTCCAACAAGGCCATACCTCCTAATAGTTCCACTCCCTATGTGCCTATGGGAACCATTTTTATTCAAACCACCCCAGGGGCCATGGTGGAAGTTGGCCTCTATAGTTGTGGAAATTACTTTTTCAAATAAGCATTTGTCTAAAGAAATGCTTGTCATGGGATCCTAAATCCCATAACAGCCATCATTGCCAACTTGACTTCTGCCAATCATTCTTCTTAGAGGTATGCCAGGTAGCTGCATAACCATGGGCATGTTTGGAAATGTAGTTTTTTTTCAATTAATATCACTTGGGGTATGAAGAGCAATAGTACACAGGGATTTTTCACCTTCATTTTAAAACATAACTGTGTCTTCTAAATTGTGAACTTTAGGTTTTATTGTAAATCTGCCTTAATGGATAGCTGCAACTGGTAAAGTCAGCAAAACAGATAATTGAATATATTTTCTGTAGATGGATCCTGGACAGGTACTATTTATAGTTTGCCATGAATTTCTCTCCATGAAGATTAAGACCATGTTCCATGGAAAATTATTTCCCTGTTGCTTCCTATTGCTTACTGTCCATAGTATAAAGGATTTTATAGTTCCTTTTTATTCTGTGTATATGTGTGTGTTTGCATATCTGTGGGTTCATATGTGTGCAGGTGTACATGCACATGTGTATATGTGTGCATGCAGAGGCCAGAGGTTGAGGTCTGGTGTCTTCCTCAATGACTATATACTTACATTACTGAAGTAAGGTCTTTCACTGAACCTGGAGCTTGGTGATTCTGTTAGTGAAGTTAACTAGCTTGCCCAGAGATCTTCCATCTCTGCCTCCAGAGCACTGGCATTGTAGTCTGCACAGCATTAAGGTTTATAAGTCTTCATTTTCTTTCTTGTTTTCCTTCTTTCCTTTCTGCTCCTCTAAAAATGCCATTACTTTTAATATATGGTTATATTCTAGGGCATGTGCTAAATTGTAAACATCATTAAAGTAGCTCCGGAGGCTTCCAAATATCCCATCAGCTGTTAATAGGAACAGGAAGTAGGCAAGGGGAACTCAAAATAGAATGTGGAGTCTGTTAGGGTAGACCTCACTGTATAATCTCTTTCTGGCAGTTATGTTAAGCTACACAAAAGGGAATTACTCTACTCAGAAGTGACATGGGCAGGAACTGGGGACATGTCTGCAAATATTTCCAGTTGGGTGGATTATGTCCTTCTGCATCCAGAGGAAGAAGATGAAATGGAAGTGTGTGTGAGAGATGTTCCCTGAAGAGCAGTACAGCCTAGTGCTAGTTACATCATAGAGTATTTGGTTCAAACACCTGAGGAATAAATATCAAAAAGGGGTAAATTTGAGGAAGTGATCTGGAACAATAACAGGCATAACTAAATGACTAACACTTCAGTGGTCCTGCCTGTGCTGATTCTGTACCAGCCCAAGAAGGTTTCAACTTAGCTTCAAATCCTCACATAAAAATCTTTACCTGATTTTATACTTTTATTGAAAAAATAATGCAAATTTGCCCCTTAAATTCTAATGGAAACCTGACTCCTTCTCTGAAGGATTTATCGCCCATTTTGTAGGTATGGTTTTGCACAAATTAAATAAGATATTGGCTTAGAAATTCTTATGTTGACATAGAAAAATAGTAGCAAGTAGAAGCATTCCCACCTGCCCTCATAGGTAATGTAATCAATATCATATATTATGTGAGGGCAGAATCTGGATATAGCATTAATTATTATACTTGCTATCTTACTCAGTGCCAGGTTTCTCTATAACATCAGGTCAAGCATTCATTCTTTTTAAAATGACATACTAGTGATACATGAATAGTGCAGGCAATGAAGCAGAAACAAGAAACTAAAAAGTCTCACTGGTTTGAACAAGCCAGAGTTTAGTTCTGGCTTAGCTACTTTTCTATTTGGTGTCAGATCCACTCACCTCATATTACTTTAGTAGACAGAGTGGCAGGGTAAGTTCTGTATGACACACTGCCCATCTTATAACAAAAGAACAGAGAACTATGGGAATCCATGAGCTGGATTTTAAAATTTCTTCATAGAAATATGACCCTTCTGATCATGTTCCATTGGTTAGTGCAAGTGCCATGGCCAATCTTGACACTAAAAACACAAGATATACAATTTTCACTGAGGCATGACTAGAATGACCTAGAAAAATGTACTGTGTGAAAGGTAATGCTCTAAGGAGATGCAGCAAGTGTAAGAAACACTAACAGAACCCACCAAGGAAAAGCAGAGACTAGAGTGAGATACAAAATGTAATTAGTATTTTCACTTTGCAAGGAATAAATTTAGTTTTAGATGCTTATCTTATTATTATTACTAATATTAAGAGATAAAAGATTATGCTGGGAGATGCTGGAACACACCTTTAATTCCAGAACTTGGGAGACAAAAGTAGGCAGATCTCTGAGTTTGAGGCCAGTCTGGTCCACAGAGTGAGTTTCAGGACAGCCAGAACTGCCCAGAGAAACCCTGTCTCAAAAAACCAAAACCAAACCAAAGCAACAACAAAGAGGTAAAAAATTGATATGATCTAAAGATAAATTAGAATATATGGTAGTTCATTACAGATATAAACAGATGGGGCATTTATAAGATACACACCTGTAAAATGAAAATGAATGTATATGACTGTAATAGGAAACTTTGTCTAAAGTAGGAGGTAAAATATGCACAAAAATACTTAGCAGGACTTAAAGAGAAACTTTTATGGTAATTTCATAGAAGAAATCATTTCATAGTAACAGATTTGGAAATGATATAAAGAGCTTGGGCATATTGAAATATTTTTTCAGCAATATATAGCTAAGGTCTACTAGCAGTAGGTGTGTTCAGGTAGCTGGTGATTTAAAATCCAGGAACTCTCTCAGCCTTGGATAGGTTGATGAAAGTTAGTGAAAGGTTAGAGGCCTGCAGATTTTGGAGAGGGAATGACAATATTATTGAAATGGCTGACCTCCATGGGTGGCCAAGGTGGTAGCAGATCTCAGAGGGGCAATGAGATGATACAAATTTAGTAATTGTCTCAGCCTTTGTGCGATGGTTCCTCTATTAGCTCAGTATGCATGAAGATGGTATATCTGAAAATACCTGTGTAACATTCATCAAACTGGGTGCTGGATGCAGAAGGGTACTGATAGAGCAAGAGTAAATAGAGAAGGACCACAAGGAGCAAATACCCAGTACAGGAGAACAGAGCTTCTAGAATTGAAAAGGGATTCATAGAAGGTTGTGGTACCTGTAGACTTTCCTTATGCACATCAGAATCCTTCTTGACCCAACTCCTATTTCACTGACACACCTTGCACATAAATCTGAGATGTGTACACACTGTACACCTATACACAGACTGCTCTCTGGGGCCATAGAGAGAACTCAGTGATTAAGAGTTGTTAAGTGTACACACTGCTTTTGCAAAGGATTCACCCAAATTTGATTCCTAGGACCCACAATGAGTGTCTTACAACCTTCTGTAATGTTAGCTCCAGGGGACTGCACAATGTCTTCTGACTTTTTTGGGAACCTGCACCTTTATATACATACCTACCACCCCCAAATATACATAATTAGAAAACAAAATATTTACAAAGAAAAAAGAAAACTGCTTTTTAAATAGCTGTGGCACATTTGTTTTCTATTCAGACTGTCAGATTACAGAGAATGAGGCATTTCTCTCAAATTTCTGTTTGTCTGTTGCACCTGAAACTATGTAATTTATTTAAATATTGCATAAACTGATGAAATATAAAGGTAAGAAGAAAACATTGCTTCCTTGAAAAGTTAAGATGTGTTTAGGAGTCAAGAGAGTGTTATAGATCTAAGAAGATACTTTTAAAATTGTGTTGCAAGTTAGTATGAATGTTGAGTCAGATATAGACCTTTAAACTCATGGAGATGTTTAGATAGTAGAATGTTAAAGTCAGGTACCAAATACATATGGACTGGTCATTGGGAATGTACGTTAAGCCATATAACCCTCATAACTGTGGCCTAATTACCTCTGTTGTACTGTATTGTATTTGTTATTATAAGAGAAAGAGCCATTTGTTGGACTGAAAAGGGAAACTGTAGGGGGAAATAAGATATACCTTAAACTTAAAAGAAAGAAAAAAAGGGAAGAGAATGGGGGGTTGAGGGTGGGAGGGTGGGACTGGAGGGGGAATAGGGAGGGGACTGCGATTGAGATGTAACTTGAAGAAATAAAGGAGAAAAAAAAAGAAAAGTTAAGATGAATGTGTGTAGAAGTACAGTAAAAATTAATTGCTAAACAAATATTGTTCCCCACATAGATGTGGGGAAGAGATACAGAATTAAGAAAAAACATTGACAGCCCACATTTGGAGGTTTGTTTTTAACCTCCTGTGGTGCATCTCCATGGAGAGGAGAAAAATACAGACTCTGTAGCTGGATCTGCCAAAGACCAGAGGTCGCTTTATCTGCTTGGTAGCTGCGTAACTAAGTATCTTAGTTTCCTCATATGTAAGAGCCAGATAATAAATAACTTTAACAATCTCACTGGTTGGCTGTGTGGCCATAGTGACTTCTGAAACAAACTGCCCAGCCAAAATTCACAGAGTTAAGGCTAAAGCCCTCCTTCAGTCTCTTCTCATTTCAATCAAGTCCCTGGGCTGCCTTCTCTTTGGAGAAGCTAGGTACAAATCTGAGATGTTGGCTGCTCCCTAAGGCTTGGTAATATTCTGGGGTGACTTACCAAACCCAAGCACAAGCTGTGATTATGAATTCAGTCTTAAAGCAACAAAGGAAAGCAGAGGCAGCGTATGGGACAGAGACACATTGGGCATGATCTGGGAGGATTTCAAGGCTCAAGTCTTTTCCTCATCCTTCTCTTGGGGAGGCCTGGATATTGATGCTTGTGCATGTGACCTGCTTTGGGGAACCACAGTTTTCACTGTGTGTCATTATATCAGCGTGAATGACTGGACAATTCAACTCAGTCTATTTCCTTCCTCCTCTGACACCATGTGGCTCAAAGTTCCACCCCTATAAATCTTTTCTGTGATGTACTACTAAATCATTATTGGATAAAGAATGTATTTGTTTCCAATTTCCTCTCCCCTTCACCATTCTGCCATGTCTGTTGTGTTTTAACTTATTTTAAAATCGTGACCTTTTAAGATGAGCTAAAGTATTAGTTGTCTTGTAGAGAAGCAAGTATTCTGATTCAATCTGCATTGTTACCCAGATCATTTTTATAGTCCCCTCAAGGGACTGAGATCTTCAGTAAATGCCATCACAGCACTGTTGTGAGAGTTATAAGGGTTAAAGAGGATGCTATCTTCATTAGTGTTCTATTACTATGAAGAGACAATATGACCATAGTAACTCTTATATATGTATTATTTATTTATTATTTTTACATCCCAATTTCATCCCACTCTCCCTTCTCCACACAGTCCCACCCTCCCATCCTCTTTCCCCTTTCCCTCCTTCCCTTGTCCTCAGAAAAGTGGAACCGCCTCAACTCACTCAGGCTCTTCAAGTTGCATTAGGACTAAGAGAAGAGCATCCTCTTCCACTGAAGCTAGACAAGGCAGCCCAGCTAGGTAGGGTAAAGTGATCTACAATCAGGGAACAGAGTCTATGTCAGGACAGTACCTACTCATGTGCTAGGGGATATACATGAAGACCAAGCTGTCCATCAGGTATATATGTGTAGGGGCCTAGGTCCAGTCCATATGTGCTTTTTTGGTTGGTGCGTCAGTCTCTGTAAGCTCCCAGGGGCCTGGGTTAGTCGACACTGTTGGTCTTCTTGTGGAGTTCTTGTCCCCTCCAGATTCCTCTATTGACCATAGCAACACTTATGAAGGAAAACATTTAATTGTGGCTGGCTTACAGGTGTAGAGGTTTATTTCATTACCATCACAATGGGAAACATGGTGGCTTGCTGGCAGACATAATTCTGGAGAAGGAGCTGAGAGTTCTACATCTGGCTCTGTACGCAGCAGGAAGAGAGAGAGACACTAGGTCTGGCTTGAACATTTGAAACGTCAAAGCCCACTCCAGTGACACACTTCCTCTAACAAAGCCACCTATTCAAACAAGGGCACACCTTATAACAGTGCCACTCCCTAGTGACTAAGCATTCAAATCTATGAGCCTATGGAGGGCATTCCTATTCAGACCACTGCAGATGGTGAAAGTGTGAATGGATATAATAGTTACTAAATGCTATTTTTCCTAGTTTTCATTGTTTTTTGAAAATTATTTATATGATTTATTTATTATAACTTGACATAAATTTATTGTATTATTTGCTGATTGTAACATACATGTTGAAATCTATTGCTAAGATACAGCAGGTTGGAAGTCCAGATATCTATAATGATAGCTGCTTCTATATCTGCATTTACCATCTATTTAGCTTGTAGAGTAAGTATGGAATATTGGGCATTTTTACACCTGAAAAAAATAGTACAGTGTTTTGTGATTACCCAAGGACAAGTAATAGCTTGGAGCATTTTCCAAATGTATTTTCCCAGGCAATCACTTTTTAAAAAGTGGATTATCCATTAATGTCCTAATCCTTCTTAAATATAATATCCATTAAGGGCCACTGAGCAAAGGTAAAAACCAAACAGTCCCCAAATCTGACCAAAGGCAAGTGTAGTATTCTGACATTCTCACACAGAAATGATTTAATTTGATGTTCTGCCCTGATAACCTTTTCTATTTGAAATGCTGGTGTGGAATAGAAATAGTATCAAATATAAAGAGCCAGAATGTCAGCAGACTTACCAAGAGTCTAATGCTGAACGAAAAGACAAAAATTCCAGAAAGCGCACATAGAATCTTTTGTTCAGTGGACTGTAGCAATTGTGTTGTTAGGATGACCATTAAATTGCTTCTGTTCCTTAAAAATACATTTTCAGAGTGGTACTGGTAGCAAATGTCTTTAAAACCCTTTGTTTAAATCCTTCGTTTTGCTTGTAAATCTGAGTTCCCAGGAAGGCTAATTCTCATGAGGCATCTTACTCTCTAATATGTTAATGGTAGAAGGGTGGCTTTGTTGTGAATCAAAGAACCTGACGACTGAGGACCAGGCGCCACTTATCAGCTGTGCTACATTGAACAAATTTTTTACATTTCCATGAACTTAACTTTGCTCAGGTAGAGCACGGGAGTAGAGTAGCATGAGAAGAGATGTCTGCCTCAGAGGATTGCTGTAAAAATCTGAAACTAAATAGGTGAATCCACCTAGCGCTTGCCCAGGAGACAAGTCTTTAATTCTTGAGCAAAGGTGTTTTAAAATTAATTTATTGGTTCAATTATTGCAATTTAAAGACTAGGAAGTCCTCCATCTCAACAAATTGAATTTTTCTAAGCCTTTGTCTGTTGATGATCAGCTACACTTTGAGATTTATAGTTAACAGGCCATTCATTGAAGGAGGGTGGGATAAAGAGGTCTGAAAAAGGTAATTGAATTTTGATTTTTAAGAGAACAGTTTCACTGAGTGGTGAGAACAGAGGCCTGATTGAGGAGAGGCTGAATCAGGGAGAATTCTTTAAGCAGTTGATGATTACAGAGGTAAAAGAGATAGGGAGGGTGTCTGAAAAGCATCAGGCTAAAGATGTTTTCTGTCAGCTTTCATCTCGTTTAGGGTACCCCCACCCCAACCACTACCACCAGATTGGAATACAACACCCTTACATTTCTTTTGTTTTTGTTTTGTTTGTGTTTTTGAGACAGGGTTTTCCTGTGTAGGTCGGGCTTGCTTGAACTCATGAGTCTCCTGTTTCAGCCTGCATTGCAAGCCCTGGGACTGTAGTCATTCACTGCCGTGCTTGTAACAACATCCTTGATTCCTTAAGGGTTAGAATGGATAAAGAAGATGGTGGGAAGGGATTAGACTGGAGAAAGAGCTGTTTCAAGACTCTATCAATGGCTGCCAGTGTAAGCCTTGGACACAGTCCTCACTCTCTAAGTCCTTGTTACAGGGAGGTACTCCCATCTGTCTTGTCTTTTTCATGACTTTAGGGTGAAGACTATTTTAATAAGGCCTGTAAAACACCTTGAAAATTACAGAATGTATGATCCAAAATGAGTACCAAGCAATCTCTTTAGAAAAACAGATTCTCTTTGTCTGAGACGATTATGTTTCTTGCTGGTGCTATGAAAATGTTGACTGCCTGTTTATGAAGAAAAAGTCTGATTCCTGAAGCACTGATTGATCTGAATTGAAGTGGTGGGGCACCAACCCAGCAAATGTGCTTTCAGATTACACGGCGAATCACTCTTGGCCATTTATGAGCCGGAGGTCCTCGCCTGCTCTCAGGCTCTCTGCTTGTGGCTTTCATTGCTCACCTACCGCCGGTGCCGCCTCTCAGGCCTCCGCTCCTCAGTGCACAGTTTAACCATATCTCTCCATAATTTTCTGACTGACAAAATTGCTTGCTCTTTGTTTTCATGGAAGTAAACGGTATCCACTTAAGCCCCATTTATACAGCGAGAGGAACGGCTGGCGTCAAACACTGCTTTTCCAAACCGTGTTGTGTTTTGAGCCCTGTGCTATAAACAGAGCCAAAAGTTTTAAATTTTTATTTTCAGCCCAGAGGCTGAAAGTGTGAAAGATCATATAACTTAGAATCTGAGGTTTGACTAACCCCTTACATTCTGATTTAGAATTTTGAACTTGTTCTTGGTCAGTGCATTAGATGGGGCTGAGGGGAAAAAAGTAACACATTTACCAAGAACTAGAAACTTGGTTTAAGCATTTAAATACTATATTTTAATTAATTAATTTACTTTGAGTGTGTGTGCACACAAAATCATGCCATGGTTCATGTGTGGCCAGAGACACATTGCAGGACTTTACTCACTTCACAGAGTACATCTAGAAAGTCAAGCTCAGTTGTCTGGTTTTGCAGGCAGATGTAGGGGATTTATGTGGCCTCCCAGCCACAGTCTTGGACATCACCGTGACCAATAAAGCCATTATATTGTTCATCAATGAACTTTGACATATAAGAATATAAATGTGGTTGAGAATGATGAATGACATTGTGAGTGCTAAAATTAAGTAGTGTTTGGGAAAATAGATTTGCCTGGCCAGCCAAGCATATTAAATGGTTGCACAGAACAGATGAAAAATTAATGCAGACTCATTTAGTCCCATGGGATCCAATGTCTTCTTCTGGCCTCCATAGCCACCACACACAGGAGGTACACAGATATGCATGCAGAGAGGCCCATACATATGAAATAAAAAGAAAATTAAAAATGTCTACATCTGAAAAATTATCACACAATCTAGGTTACGAACATATCTACCACCTCAAACTTTTTTTGTATGTCCCTTGTAATCCCCGCTCTTTGTCCTCTCATTTTCTTTCCTCCCATGTGGCCAAAGAACTGGTCTTTGTTGCTATAGAATAGTTCTTATTTTCTAGAATGTCACATAAACAGAACATAGAGTCTGCATTCATTTTCATCTGTTCTGTCAAAGAGCGTGTTCCTTTCAATATTTATCCATATCACTTAGCATATTAATATTACATTCCTTTTCTTATTTTCTGAGTAGCATTACATCGTATGGATATGCCATCCTTTATTGAATTGCATTGAGTCTTTGGGTTGTTTCCAGCTTTTAGCTATTAAACCTAAAGCTTCTATGAAATAGTCCTGTGGAAGCTTTTAAATAAGGGTCTGGGTAGACTTAACTTTTAAGGAAATTACTACTGTTTTCCAAAGCGATTGATGCAATTTGATGTGCCAGAGTGGGTTGGTACCGGGCAGGGGGATACAGGGGTAGTGGGTGGGAGGGTGTGAGTGGGAGGAGGGGAGGGAGGGGGGGGTTGTGATTGGAATGTAAAATAATCAAATAAATAAATTTAAAAAAGAAAAAAAACTATTTTACATTACTACTAGCTGTGTGTGAGACTTTCCTTTTCATCCTTGCCAACGTTTGTCATGGTAACCTGTTAAAGTGCTAGAGATGGTGATGTCTGTGTATGTAAGAAAGCTTGCCAAAATTCCCCAGGCATCCCTTTATGCTTTCCCAGAAAGCCTTATGTATACTTTATGTTTAGGTTTACGGTTCACTTTCCACATAACATGTGACGAAGATCAAAATTTTTATTGTTATTTTTTTCAAAGACGTATTTAATTGTTCCAGCACTGTTTATTGTACCTCGCCATTCCTCTTTCTGCTTGTCTTCCCTTCTTTGTCAAAATTCAGTTGTCCATATGAGTGGTTCTGTTTGAGTCTGTCCCACACTGACTTATATCTCTAGGCTGTTATCTCACTGTCCTGATTGGCAGCCTTAGAGCAGAACTTGAAAGTGCATGATGTTAAACTCTTAGCTTTTTCTTTTTTTTTTAAAGTTTGTTTCTGGTCATTCTAGGCTCTTTGCATTTTCATGCAATTTCTGAAAATTGCTTGTCAGTTTCTGACAATAATTGCTAGAATTTCGGTTGTGGATTTTATAGGATACACCTCAATTTGGGAGAGAATTAAAATCAGAATCGCAGGGTTCTTCAGTGTGGCAGCAGTTGCTTCCTTTTATTTTCTTTTCTAATTCCCCTTGGTAATGTTATGTAGTTTTAAAAAATGCTGATCTTTTCTGTGTTTTGACAGGTTGGTTCACCCGTCTATATCTGATATTTATTTAGTTATTCAAAATGAAAACCTTTATTTTTTTGGATCCCTTTAAAGTTTATAGTAAAGTTGGCAGACTATGCAAAGTCGCCTTCCTAATGCTGTCACCCTTTAATATGGTTTTTCATGTTGTTGTGACTTACAACCATAAAATTACTTTGTTGCTATTCAATATCTATAATTTTGCTACAGTTGTGAGTTGAAATGTAAATATCTGATATGCAAGATGGTCTTAGGTGATCCAAAATAGGTCTTTTTACCAGCAAAAGATGTCGCAACCTACAAGTTGAAAACCACTGCCATCTACTCAGTACTTTCAATGCACAGCCTTCCACTATGGCCGGCATCCCATATTCCAGTGGCATATTTACCACAACTGGGAAACTCACCTTCCACTGTCACACTAAGCCCATAGCTTACTAAGAGTCTACTCTAGCTGCAGAATCTGTGAATTCTGAGGTATCTTTTTAGGGCATATACCCATCATTACAATATCATGCAGAATGATATCAGTGGCACGAAACTCCTCTGTGCTTTACCAACTCATGATCTCTTTTCCCCATTGGCACTCATTGCTCCTTTTACCATCTTCATAGTTGGATTCATATGGTATGTAACCTTTCCCTGACTGATTTCATGTAAGGATATTCATTTAACAAACTTCTATACCTTTTGTTGGTTTGATAGCTCATTTCTTTCTATGATGGAATAACATTCAATTGTATGGACGCAACACTTTTATTAAAGGTCATCCTGATTAGCTCTAAACTTTGATATGTAAAAACAATGCTGGTATACATATTCATATTCCTGAAGTTTTTCTTTGGCACAGAGTTTAATTCTGTAGCCCAGTCTAGCCTTGTAGTATTACTATGTGGCACAGACTAGCCCAAAATTTGCAGTAATCTTTCTGCTTAGACTCTTGAGTGCTGGCATTACAGGTCTAAGCAACCAAGCCCATCTTTTCATGACAAGATTATTTTGTAGATATGTTTTTAACTCATTTGGGTAAATGCTGAGGATCATAACTGCTGGTTTTTATGATTAAAGCATGCTCATTTTTCTAAGAAATTGCTTACCAGTTCTCCAAAATACCTGTAACCTTTTATATCCCCTTAAGCAATGAGTAAGAATTCTTACTTTTCTACGTCCTTGTCAGTCTTTGTAATTGAAATAAACTGCCTTTGCCTGATAAATTGGTTTTATTCTTTTGTCAAAGATCAATTGACTGTAGTAAAGTGAGTATATTAGTGAGTCCTACATTATGTTCCATTGGTTGATTTACATTTTGTCACCAGCACTCTTCTTGTTAATTCTTGGTCTTTGGGAAAAATCTTATTTCTTGTACAATAACCTTGGGTCCTGCAACCTTGCTATTATCATTTATTACAGGAACTCTTATGTTGATTATTTTCTGTTTATGTCAATAATCATGCCATTTGTGAAAGACATTTTACTTCTTTCTAAACAAAATATCCTTTATTTCATTATCTTATTATATTATTCAGATCATCTATTACAGAACTGCAAAAAAAGGGATGGAAGGAGACAGTCTTGCTTTTCCTGATCTTCCTGGAAAAGCTTACACTGTCTCACTCTTGACTGTGATTCTAGCTGTAGGTTTTCTTGTAGTTGCTCTTTTTTCAGGTGGAGAAAATTCTTTCTTTTCCCAGTTTGCAGAGAGCTTTAGAAATTCATACATGGGTGTTGAATTTTGTAAAGTGATGTGCTATTCCTGTATCTATTAATACGATCACGTGACTCTCCTATTTTGACCTGTATGTTAGTTCATGTTTTGAATGTTATAGCCTATATGCCTGAAATCAATTATATTTGGTTGTGGTGTATGATATTTTCCCGGTTATGAATTTCCTGCTTTGAATTGTTTGTTACTAGTATATAGGAACATATTTGATTCTTGTACATTGATCCTGCAAACTTGCTAAGTAACCTACTAGTAGAATAACTTTAAAGAAACAATGCATAGTCTCTGCAGATACTCAAGTCAATACAAATGGCAACTCATCTGAAGACCTGAGGGAACTCTTTAGGGCTCTCTTTCTGTTCATTTCTCCTTTGCATACTTGAAAATAATGGTATCCACCTAGGATACCATGTGCATGGGCTAGAGATGGTTTTCAAGACTCAAGTCCACAGGACTTTTTTTGTTACTTGTATGTCACAAATATTTTCCTTAATTTCTTGATACTCAGTATTGTTAAAATTATTGTTTCATATATGCTGTTCGTGTTTTTTAAAGAAGCACTGTATTTTGTATTTATACCACAACTTTTCAACTGTTCTCTTGATGGGAGTATTTAGGTTATTTCATTTTTTTTCTTTTAAAAAGAAATATAATGAACATGCTTTTCAGTATTACAGAGTTATGTGATTTTATACAAACAATAACTACACAAAATAATGAGATCCTTATAACTGTATAAAAACATCAATATTTAGGTACCTATTATGTGATCAGAATTATATTTGATACTGTATGTAATTGAGAGTTCTTATTTAAAGATAAGACTTTTCAAATAATTAAAGCATAAAGGAAAAGATTGGAATTCATAGGCGTACTTTTAGGTATTATTTTATCCAGAGTTATAGGCACATGAGGTATGGACAAATGATGCTTTCAGAAAGTTAAAACTTACAGTAAAATATGATGTGATCTTAACCTAATTATAGTACATTGAAATCCTGAACACAGTATAATACACTTTCAGACTTCAGTGCACAGTATAAAATTAAATAATTTAAGATTTTCGTGATTCATAAATATCTTTATAAATATAAACGTTCATATTCTGTTGTAGATGTGGGACACTGAGATGAATCAGTACTGCCCTGAGGGTTGTAGAAATCGAATTGCCATGCATTTTAGCTGACTTGTTGGTAGCATGGATCTTTTCTTCCTCGTTCTCTTATAGTGGGTATTTTATTTATAAATCTATATCACTTATCAGAGTCTGTCTCTTCAAAATGATTTATATTCCCGTCACTTCATCTTCCCAGATTATTAATTCCTAGAGGGCAGGGACACCGTGTTCTTCATGGTTTTCAATTCTACTGTGTCTGGCTAAGTATTAGATATGATTAATTAAATCAGATGCATAGAGATGCATAGGAAATTTCAAACCTGTTTGTATTGAATTGGGATATAATTCAATATATGGTTTAGAAAAGAAATGCTGAAGATGCCAACAGTCCTATGTGAAAGTAAAACTATCTACATCTTAGTCTTAATTTCATCTCTGCTCCTATAGGAAGTTTGGCACCACAAGAAAACACAAAGAGAGTGAGGGATAAGTAAGATGGAGAAAGAAAAAGTCTCTGTGACTCTAAGGATGAAAACTTCCTTTAGGAACTCTTGGTCTTTTCTGTATGTGCTATTGCTGTTGGTGTACAGATTAATGAATTCCGTAGATACATAGAATACATTTTAGATTAATATGTAGACTATTGCTTTAGCTCTAGACTGTTAGTACTTTAGCACTGTTTTTTTTTTTTTTTTTTTTTTAAGGAATAAAATCTTGGACTCATCCATTATATTGCCATGAGCCTATGGAAGGAATTTTTAGTATTAATTAACTGAACAAATGTATACATTGAAGTTTACTTTTCTGGGGAAGTTCAAGATCTGTTGCTTAGGTGTTGATCATTTAGGCAATCTGTATTCCTGTAAGGTAGAACTTTCTATTGGGGTCAAAATTTTAACTTTCAGACAGAATGAGTTGGAAATTCCACTGTGAAGTGTCTCTGTAAGGTGTCTTTCACACTAATTCTTATTAGGCTATTTGAAAAGGGAATGTGGATGAGGGTAGCTAGCTAGCCTGCAGCTTGAGAGAAAGAACCTCCAGGAAGATGTGGCCACCTCTTGACATAAGTAACTTCTGCATTTCAAATTTTATTTAAAATCTATTTACCTGGTATCCATGCCCACTTTTAAGCAAGGTTAAGAGTGAAGTATTTTTCTTCTTCTGGTCTCCATATTATGTATCTTGAAATATTTGTATCATAAAATTGAAAAATTTGCAGCATAGCTGGATCTTTATTTTCTGCAGGGGCAGCTTATTCATACAAGAGGTAAACGTGGAGTGAGTTAGAGAGATGTGCTGAGGAGAAAATCGTGCTAAGATGTATGTCCAAACTGTATTCTAGTTTTTCACTGTATAGTTTAGTGGAAGAAAAGATTATAAGAAAACTAATGAAGAACAACAAATTTAGGCCTGCTTTTGTTGTTGATGTATAAGTTCACAAATTCTCCTGTGTAACATATCTTTCTCTGACAAATTTTCTCTTCTGATACATCCTGATGTGTGGCTAAGTTTATAAATTTCTTAAAATGTAGCATCTTTTTATTATTGTAATTTATGGAGTTAGCTTGGTAACAATTGAATCTGAACTTTGAATAAAGGGTTGGAAAGATAGGATTATTAAGAATGAGTTCATTATATATTGCAAGTGGGTTATTTAGCTTTTCTCCCCTGAAAGACTCCACTTGACTTGGTATATTCAGGTTTGATCCTCAGAAAAAGCCATATAATATTTGTATAATGAAAAATTTATATTAATTTATTTATCCATATTGCTGGGGGTTGAACCCATGGCCTTATACATGCTAGACAAGTATTCTAGCTACTGAACTATATCCTCTGTCCCCCAAATATAATATATTTTAAAGCACCATAATTTTTAAAAGCTATTACTATTTCATTCCTGATCTCCATTCTTTTGGTAATACTAAGATGAGCAACCATGAGCAACTATTATTAAAAAAAATCTTCCTTGTTAGCTAAAAATACTTAAATTCATTGCATGAAGAATTTCTAGGAACATATCCCCAGTATCATCACCTGGTCTACATTTGATTTGGTCATCAGATTGTCAATCCTTATCAATAGCAACATGCTATTCATATGCCAGGCCAATGAAAATGACTGGTTTTCACCTGATGTTCAGTGATGCTATGGGCTCTGTGGATGTGCCTCCAGTGTCACTAAATGGGTGTTGTGGGCAGCATTATCTCTGTCCAGGTTTAAGTTAGAACAGTTCCATGTTTGTTTGTTTTCTATATTAGAGTTCTTGAAAGTCTTCTTAAAAAAAAATTTTCCTTTCTAAAGATGATGTTTGAAAACGTGCAGTAAACATGCACTTCTTATGCTAGTTTTTCCATCTCTATTTTCTTTGTTAAAAAATTCCTCTTTGTGTGAAACTGAACTGGAAATAGGAATACCTCCAAAATAAAGACCCAGAGTACTAGAGTAATTTATAATTGCTGTGGTTATTAATGATGTATCACTAACAATAGCTCACTAAGGGATGTAGTGAAGGAACAAGAAATTACAGGTCGTTTCTACTCTCTGTCTCTCCAACAATTTCTTCTAATTTTAGAAAGCAGATAGGAAAGGAAATGAGAGAATGGCAGAATTTCAGGGAACAACCCTGAATCTACTCTAATTCATCAAGGAAAGTAAATCATTTACGTGATTGACACTCTAATTATTACTATTGAAATTATTTCAACATTCTTTGTTACTAATGACATCAGACTGCTTGAGTTTTTTTTTTTTTGTGAGAAGGTGCTGAGAGCAGGAATCCATTGCATTAATTTTAAAGTAAGAAGTTTCCTGATTGCAGTAATACATTTTATTGAAGACTCCTTAGAGTTTTGATGTCAGAGGTTTTATCCCATGCTTATTTTAAAATTATAATCTCACATTTATGTAACAAGAAAGAAAGTCTTTATATAGCAAGGTCTCATCCTTGGAGAATGAGCAATGGCTGTGCCTCACAGGGTTGGTGTGGGATTCCCACAAACTGTGTGAACAATCTCCACAAGGACCCTGACCCTCCTCTGATGGAGTGAATGGGATGGGAAGAGGGACAAGGCTTAGAGAGCCAGGGGCTGGCCAGTAAATTACAATGAGACCAAGCAGCTTGTTTATAGTACCAGTTGCCAAAGTGGAATTTTGTGGGAGATCTGTAGGGAATCGAGATTCCTGAAAGAATTATTACCAGTATAAGAACCTATACTGTTGCTGGAATTTAGTTGGCCAAAGCCACAGAGTTCTTTTCAGGAAAAACTCTTAGATCAGGAGTGACCTCCTCAAACTGTTACGGATTAACTAACCCAGAAAGACCTGGGCCACCAGTGCAGGGAGGTTTGGCTGGTGGTGGGGAAGTCCAGGGGGGAAATGATAAATGAAGACTGGGATGGCTCTTCTTGATTGTAAACTTGGCTACATATGGAATTACCCAAAACCCTAATGGCTGGGTTTTTTTCTTAACTAAATAATTTGACATGGGAAGATCCACTTTTAATCTAGATTTTTTGAGATGGGGAAGATTCACCTTTAATCTGGGCCACACCTTCTGCTGACAGCCTGTATAAAGCATATGGAAGAAGGAAGCTTTTGCTCTTTGCCTGCTTACTGTCATTCTTGCAGGCAAGTCCATTCCTTCACTGACATTGGAGCCTTCTTTGGGATTCCAGTAGATACCAAAGCCCAGCAAAGACATCTAGCATCCTGGGATGAGCAACTATTGGATTTTCAGACTTTCTTTGGTAGACAGCCATTGTTAGAATAGCTGGACCACAGCCTGTAAACCATCCCAACAACCCCATATATATTCATTTATACATATACATATATATTGATACACATATATACGTTCTATCAGTTTTTGTGTGTATGAGCCAGGCAGAGCATAATGTGGATAAGTAGTTAATTAGTGACATTGTTTAGGAGGGAAAATCTAGACTTCTTGTCCCAAGAACCAGGAGTCCTAAAAATTGCCCATGTTGCTCTTTCCACAGAATTTATAGAAAACCACATGACCAATCCAATAAATGTAGACATGGTAACATTGTCACCCCATAAATCAATACTTATTGTACAAGAAGGATAAAGAATTGAGAAACTTCAAGCCACTGATATTATTAATAGAGATGTAATTCTTCTGTAGGAATTTTGTTTCAAACCCTGAGGAAAAATTGCATCAGCTCTGGTTTACCAACTGTAGGGAGTGTCCTGGTGTGAAGAACGTAGCCCACAAACAGTAAGGAGAGCTCTGTCTGGGTAAACCATGATACTCATCAAGAATATATGTCAAATGTGGTGAAACAGAGACATTATCTTGACCTTAAGACCATTTCTGGCTACTTGGAAAATCTACACAGGTGGCCCCCTGGAGCTTGTTTTCATGGAGTGCTCTCTTCTGCCTGGGAGGACCTGACTGACTTAACAGTGAAGCTCTTTGCTCTTTGGGATTCTGCCCTAAACTCATCTTGGTGTGAATCTAGCAACAGACCATGGCCAGAACACGTAAGACAGCAGAATTCATTCTGTCTCATCCATCCCATTAGCCGGAAGTCCTGCCGGAACTTCTTTAGAGAGTAGTTCAGGAGGCCATACCACATCCTCTGAAGCAGCAAGTCCTGGAAGCCAAACCACAGCCTACGTAACTAATACCCATCGGTGCGACTGCGGCCAAGGACCATGTTTCCTTTTTTGACTCAACTCCAAATCAGAACCAATGAGAGAAAGACAAACATGCTCTCCACACCCAGTATACAAGACACTCTATATCTGTCAGCCTGTTTACCATTTCCTTGGAGGCAACAACTGCTACAGCGAGCTTCTCTGAAGCCTTGCCTTGGTTTCACATGAAGCTTTCCCACTTCATTATCAGCCTATCCCTGTCTCTGCCACTGTACTTGCACTCTGAGTACTCCGGCTTCTTCTCACTGGGGTTGTTTCCACCCAGCACCTCTTTCTGTGGTGCATACATTTGTTTCCATGAAATAACAGGGCTTAATGCTAATCTGTTAAGTACCAGTGAGGAAAATAAATGCTTCCAGAATGGCACTATTTTTAGTCATGTAGCCTGAGTTATCCAAAAGGCCTAGTTTGGGAGTCATTGACTCTAGGGTCACAGAACCATATGAAAAAGAGTTCTATTGAGGTATAATTTATATGGTGTATAATTTACTCATTGAGGCATATAGTTCAGTTATGTCTGGTATACTTCAACATTATACCACCAATTCTGTAATGTAGGTTTAGGAAAACATTTTCACCTCCAAATAGTCTCATCCCTGTTCCATCTCTAGTCTGAGACATTTGTTAAACTCTAGGGAGTAGCCTTTTCTACATGTCCTATATAAGTGGTATCATTAAAAATAAAAAAAGACTTGTATTTGATTCCTTTAAACTAGTATAATGTTTTAAATTGTCATCCACATTATAGCACAGACCAAAGATTTGTTCCCTGTTTTTATGGAATAGCATTCTACTGTGTACACATATCATAGTTTGCATCATTTATCAGCTAATGAACAGTTGTATTAAGGTAACTAACTATAAAGGTCCAGTAAGGGAAAACGTCTTGTGGTCAAGAGAATAGAATCTCTGGCCTGTGTGGAGATCTAACATCCACTTGATCCTGTCAATCAGCCGGTAAAGCAATCACCACTAGGAATGCCAGCTTAAGCTGTGGTAAACAGATAGGTGAAATAATTTTTCCATTGATGCTATATTTTTTCTTTCCCAAATTCCCTGTCCCTTGCACAGCCCCAATAAGCCATCATGAGGTTCTGCAGAGTTGGCCTGCCTTTTGGAGGCATGAGTCAGAAAGATCCAACTTTCCTTTTTCTTTTTTCTGTCGCTTTCTTTGGCCAGAATTTACGCAGACCTCTTCTGATACTTTGGGTTTCCTTACTCTCTGAAGCTTCTCTCCCCACCATGCGGCTGCTTCTCTGCATCATGTGTCTGACGTCAGCGCTGCCTAAACAACACGGCTCTCCCTCTCTTTCTCTTCTGTTCTCCTCTGGCAAGCTGCTTAGATTTACAAATCCTAGAGGTTTTCCTTTAAATTCTAGTAAAATTGCCCTGAACTTCCATTTGAACCCATACTTAGCTATAAGTTTCATAAATTTCAGTTTATTACAGCAAAGAGACAGCATAGCTGAACAGAACTGTTTAGGTCACTGTGGTCAGGAAACAGGAAAGGGTTTCAGGGAGGTTCTAGGGCAAGTTGTGGCTCCCAGACACCCACAACGACTTACTTTAAAGTAGGCCCTGATACAGTTCACCACCTCTGAAAATGTCATCATATTTTGAATCCATTAAGGGTCTGTTCATTAGATCAGAGCCCCCATAATCTAATAGTCTTTGGAATCAGTATCATAGAGACACCCAGAGGTGTGCTTATTAATTGCTTAAATAATAGTCCTATCATGCAATGTGTTTGCCATAATTGCTTTGTCTATTCTAGGTCTTTGACACACATTTCCATGTGAATTTGACTCCATTTGTCTAATTGCCCAGCATCCTCCATACATCTTTGACACAGGGAAGGTGCAGGGCCTTCTGCTGCTGCCAGCACAGAATAAGGCATTTGAGGGTCAACTGTGGCATCTGAAGGAAATGATTATGAAGAAATGGTCACTCTGAATACTGTGCTGGCTAGCTTTATGTCAACTTGACACAAGCTGGAGTGATTTAGAGGAGGGAACCTCAACTGAGAAAATGCCCTCACCAGATTGGCCTGTGGACAAGCCTGTGATGCATTTTCTTGACTGATAATTGCTATGGGAGAGCCCAGAGAACTGTGGGCTGATGGTCCTTGGTGCATAAGAAAGCAGGCTGAACACTGCAGGAGGAATAGGCCAGTAAGCAGCATTGCTTCCCGGGCTTCTCTATAAGTTCCTGCCTGAGTTTCCTGCCCTGACTTCTCGCAGTGACAGCGCATAACCTGAGACCAAAATCTGAAGTAAACCCTTTCCTCCCCAAGTTGTTTTAGGCCACGTCATTTTATCACAGCAATAGAAAGCCTAAGAGAAGTACTTTAGAAAAAATCCCTGCAGTGACAGTATGAAGATGGCACAGTTATTGTATCCACTTCACAGATAAAGAAACTGAAGCTCAAAGTGATTAAGTTAAGTACATTATAAACCAAAGCTGAATTTAGCATTCAAAACTCAGGCTACTTGACCCCAGACACTTGCTTATAATATTGTTGTATGGCTCTGCTCCCAGCTTCTCTAGGTGCTCTTAGAAGATGGCTCTGAGTTCTCTGGGTTCTAAGGGTCATCAATGTAAAACTTACCTAAAATCTACTAACAGCACTAGAAATCAAAACCACTTAGCAAAGTAAAAGCCTAGCACTTAGTAAAGAGTTAATAAAAGAGGCCAGAGGCATAGCAAGGTTTGCTTCGTGGGTTAGTTCTTGACTGACCCATGGGAACTTAGATTTCAAGTTGATTCCTACCCTTCCACCTGGTAAGGCGACTGCTGGTGCACAGATTATACACACAATGTATTGAGGATGTAGGCTCCTTCTGGGACCCTGGAAACTTGGTGGATGCCCAGCAGGTGTGACTCTGTGATCAGATACTACCAAATACTAGTCTACTCTTTAGGCTTGTACCTGGCTTGGACCTTCCCCTGCACGTAGGTTTTCTTTGCCATTTAGTTTGTATCATTTAATAAAATGGATCTCAGTTAAAAGTATGTGGAGTACTGTAGTCTCTCCTAGCAATGACTGGAACATGGGGTGGTCCTGGGACTTGCACATCATGAATTATGTCGACTTTAAAATACAAATTGCGATTTCATTTGATTCTATAGTCTGATTGTAGGGTTAGGGCTACAGAAGAGACAGGTTATAGTTGATGGAGATAGTCATATTCATACACAGTAAAAACAGAGAATTAAAATATGCATTAACAGCTGAGCATTGTGGCACACATCGTTAATCTCAGCACTCAGGAGGCAGAAAGCAAGCAGATCTCTGGGATTTTGAGTTTGGCCTGGTCTACATAGTGAGTTCCAGGACAGCCAGAGCTACATAGTAAGAACCTGCCTCAAACCATACCAAACCAAAGCAAAGTAAAACCAAAAATTTTAAATAAATAAAATACATAAAAAATTTTTTAAAAAGTATGAATGTGCAATAAAGAAAATAATATTGAGATTGAGTTTTGAATTCTTAGCATAGTCTTTGAAATGTACACTAGATTAAAAATATCAATTAGAAAGCATAAGTGTGGGAAATAAAAGAAACTGTGTGGTACATCTACACAATGGAATACTACTCAGTTATCAGAAACAACAAAATCATGCAGTTTGCAGCCAAATGGATGGAACTAGAGAAGCTCATCCTGAGTGAGCTAACCCAGACTCAGAAGGATGCAGATGGCCTCTATTCACTTATAGTTGGATTTTAGCCATGTAGTACAGGATAACTATACTACAACCAATGTACCAAAGGGAACATGAACATAGACTTTGTTTCCTGTCAATGAGACACTTTGCCCTAGAGTGCTGCCTTGTAGGCCCCCAGTGTATGAGGAGGCTCTTGGCCCTCATATGACTGTTGAACTGGGGTGGGGGACTGTTATGTAAGGACACTCCACTCTAGAGGAGTGGGATGGAAGGGTTAGGGGATAGAGGGTGGGAGGACGGAATGGGAGGGGTGGAAAGAGGACACTATGATGGAGATGTAACCTGAAGTAATAAATAAATAAATTAAAAAAGAAACTGTGTATAATTTGAAAAACTTATTAAAATCAGAGTAAAGTTAGATGCCTGGTTTTACAAATGGAAACATTTTTATAATCTTTAAATTAAGTCATGTCTATATTTGGAATAAGAAATAAGTACTTTAGAGGTCATTTTCAAACATTCACTGCTAATATGAGAGAACTTAACAGGGAATATGTACTGTGCTACAGAGAAAACACAATAACGTGCTCAGTAGCATTTTAATTTTGTGGTCTCTGTAGAAGGAAACTATAAACATTCAAGTATGTACTAGCATGTTTTAAATGTCACTTATTTGAATTACTTATATAGGTGTGGGCATGGTGGCATATGCCTTTAATTTTAGCCCTTTGATTTATGCCAAATCAGAACTGATAGAGCTGCCTTTTATTTCCCATTTAACTCATTTAGCAGACCTTGCATTTGGCAGATTTTTCCTCTGAGTAACCTACCAGAAGACCCTGGAAAGCTATTTGTTTCTTACTTCTACATTCTCGACTTGCATCTTTGACTTGATTTCACTCAATAATAATTTCTCAAGTCTTTATTTCTCCCCTTAATATAAAGGTGCTCCTTTAACATCATGCAAACTGATAAAACTGATCTTCAAATGTTTCATTGAGGAGTACAGTAAAAACAAACAAACAAATATAGTATTTATTCCATTTTCCTAAACAACAGTTTATCTGAGTAATCTGAAAATAGTTGAATATGTTAAATAAATGTCTATAATCTTGCAAAAAGAGTCATACTAAAGATTAACTTCTGTATAAACATAGATGGTTTATACAGAGTAAAACAGTTCCTTTTGTGAAGAGAAAAGTGTATATTTATACTTCATTGCAACCGATTTATGAATGGCAGAAAAATGATGCTGAGACTAAAAACTGGCTTGCTGGTCAGCCTTCAAGAGACATGTTGTACCTTTTGAGGTTGCCTGCTAGACTTTGACTTGATTTCACTCAATCAAGTAGTCCTGGTGGTAGAAAGAGGCTTCCTTTTGTTTCTCTTATATTACAACCATTTAAAAGGAGATGCATACATTTATTGGTATTGAAAAGTTTAGCAAGGCATAATATTAAAAATTGAAAGCATACTTTGTCATTATAGAGTACTTTAAATATATGAGATATTCAGTTGCTTTGGAGCTTATGGTACAGCAGTTAGTTTTCTTTTTGAAAGTTTTGCAGAAAAATTACAATGCAGATAGTGTGTATATTTTTATGTGATATCAATATAATTTTCTAACCAGAAAAAACAATGGAAAGTGTTCACTCATTGTATCAGAATGTGTTTATCCTGATAGGAGGGGAAAACAAATAACTTCAGGGTTGAAACAGCAATTGCACGAATTTAAAAGTAATTTCCTCAAGCAGGAATAAACCAACCAGCTCTCCAAGCATGTTATTTTACTCATGTCAAATAAGTAAATTCAAAATGGGTGTAAGCAATGTTCATTAAGGAGAATACAGGCAGTCACTGTACACTCTGTGTGTAATTTTCTTGACATCTTTTTATTACTCACTGGGCTGCAGTGTCATTCAAAGAGGAATGGCAGAAATTGTAAGGTTGGAAAAGTTGAGTTGTTTTCCTCTATTTGAAAATTGATACTATAAATGTATCAGTATATTATTACCTTTCAATTAATTAAGATTTGTGTGTGTGTGTGTGTGTGTGTTTTGCTGAAATTGAAACCAAGGGTCTTAGGCTTTTTAGACAAGCTCTCTTTCCTGAGCTATATCCCTCCCACTTATGGTGGTTTCCTGAATTTATAATTATAGTTAAGTGGGTGATAGTAAAGTCTCTGTAGGTTTTAATTATAAAGATATGCTAATTCTGTAATATGTAGGAGGCACATGTTATAGAAAGCGTTAGAAAAAAAATAGAATTGCTAAACATGCAGGCCTTTTTTCTTCAAGGGAAGAAAAAAAATGACTGACGCTTGGTCACCCAGAAGGCTGGAGTGGCTGCTGTCTAACAACCTGGTGGTCTTTGTTATCCTACAGAGCTAATCTTCACCAGAATGCACCCAAACCCTGAGCATTGTTTAGGCTCTCTCTAGTCTTGAGCTTTGTCTCTCAGCAAATAGAAACCTTCCTCAGGAGTCATGTACTTTGCCTCCTCCATCAATAGAATCTACCTTATGCTAATTATAAATCCTTTCTCTTTAGGTCTTTACCCTGAGCATTGTCTATCAGTCAATAGAACATTCATTCATTCATTCTTTCTTTTTAAAAACATTTTTATTGATTTTGTGAATTACACATCATGCATCTCAATCCCATTCATCTCCCTGTCCCTTTGTATCCACCCTCCACCTTTACAACCTTCCCCCCCAAATAAAATAACAATAATAACAAAACTAAAAAAATTTTTTCTGTGAAAGCTGCAGTGTGTCACAGTGTGTTGCATAGTATACCCTGTTGTCCAAACATCTTTACTTGCAAATGTTCATTGCAATGAGTTATTGGTCTGCTAGAGGCCTCTAGATTCTGCTACACTATCAATAATGGATCCTGACAGGGACTTCTCTCGGGATATCCTGTTGTTCTGCTGTGTCATGGAGATCCTGCAGCTTTGGATCTGCACCCCTTCACATGTTCCAGCAGATCATAGACGAGGTAGATGTTGGGGTGGGCCAGTTCAAAGCCCCGAATTTGGGCCTGGAATATAGCTGAGCTGGTCAACCTACCAGCAGTCCCGCACCCACATGCCAGGGCCATCTTTCTTTCCAGCACTGCCTTAGCTATCTCACCAAATGGCACAGCCAATGGGTGCACAAGGTCAGTGATGCTTACACGTGCAGGGCCGACTACCCCTCATCCCTAGAAATCATTCTTATTGTGAGGGTCACAGGCACTTTGCAAGAGGTGTACTTTGCAACGAAGTTTTGATGTAGCCATCCCTAAAGCTTTGTTGTGATAATTGTCACAGAGAGACATTTCCTCAAAAGTTTACTGTGTTTAAATGCATTAGAAAAATAAACCATGAGGTAAAATTCTGGAAGTTTTGACCTAGCAGTAAAGTGGTGCTGACCCAAGTTTCATTTTCACCACTCATGAATCATTTATTTCCCTGTCAGCCATGATACTTGCAGGTACTCTGACAATATTATTTTATTGTATATTATATTAATAAGTAGAAACAAGTCCTGTTCTGTTGGCTATGAGCATAAGAAGCTGATTGTCGGTCTGAACTTTTGATTTTGGTATTGTCTATTTCAATAGTGAGTGCACAGTTGATAACCATTAAGTGTTGAAAGGTCACTCTCTCAGTGCTGAATGTTAATTTTGACATCATCTTGTCAGAGAAAGAAAATGTGACATGAATGTTTATGATGGAAGAACTGAAAGAGATGCTTTTGGGAAAGTGATACCTGTTTTATGTTACCAATTACCAGCTCTACTTTGTCCTTTACATTAGTGTGGTCATTTTGATGATTAGTAAGTAAGCTTTATGCCAAAACTCCCCTTCCTTTTGTTTTGTTGGGTGTGCTCTACTGCTGCTATGTTCTTATCTTCAGCCATTCTATCCCAGGCTGAAAGAAAAAAAGCATTTGACAAAATCCAACACCCCTTCATGCTAAAAGTCCTGAAGAGAACGGACATACAAGGACCATACCTAGAAATAATAAAGGCAATATACAGCAAGCCAGTAGCCAACATCAAATTAAATAGAGAGAAGCTTAAAGCATTTCCTCTGAACTCAGGGACAAGGCAAGAATGCCCACTTTTGCCATATCTCTTCAACATAGTACTTGAAGTTCTTTTAAGACAACTAAAGGAGATGAAGGGCATACAAATTAGAAATGAAGAATTCAAATTTCCTTATTTGCAGATGATATGATAGTATACATAAGTGTCCCCAAAAATTCCACCACAGAACTCCTACAACTGATAAATACCTTCAGCAAGGTGGCTGGATACAAAATTAATTTTAAAAAATTGGAAGCCCTTCTTTATACAAAAGATGAATGGGATGAGAAAAAAATTAGGGAAACAACACTCTTCACAATAGCCACAAACAATATAAAATACCTGGGGGTAACTCTAACCAAGCAAGTGAAAGACCTGTATGACAAGAACTTCAAGTCCCTGAAGAAAAAAATTGAAGAGGGCATCAGAAGATGGAAAGATCGCCCATGCTCATGGATAGATAGGATCAATATAATAAAAATGGCCATCCTACCAAGAACAACATACAGATTCAATCCAATTCCTATCAAAATACCAATACAATTCTTTACAGACCTGGAAAAAACAATTCTCAACTTAATATGGAATAACAAAAAACCCAGAATAGTCAAATCAATCCTGTATGATTAAAAAAAAAAAAAAACCATCTGGAGGTATCACCATCCCAGATTTTAAGCTGTACTACAGAGCAATAGTCATAAAAACAGCATGGTACTGGTATAGAAACAGACCAGTGGATCAATGGAATTGAACTGAAGACCCAGAAATGGACCCACACACCTATGATCACTTAATTTTTGACAAAGAAGCCAAAACTGTACAATGGAAAAAGGACAACATCTTCAACAAATGGTGCTGGTCTAACTGGATGTCAACATGTAAAAGAATGAAATTATCACCTTGCACAAAACTTAAGTCCAAATGGATCACAGACCTTAACATAAAACCTGACATACTAAATCTTATAGAAGAGAAAGCAGGGAAAACCCTTGAACTCATCGGCACAGGTGACAACTTTCTGAACAGAACACCAATAGCTCAGGACCTAAGACCAACAATCAATAAATGGGACCTTATGAAATTGAGAAGTTTCTGTAAGGCAAAGGATACTGTCATTCGAACAAAAATGGCAACCTACGGATTGGGAAAACATCTTTACCAACCCCACTTCTGACAGAGGGCTAATATCCATAATTTATAAAGAACTCACAAAGAACCCAATAATCCAATCAAAAAATGGGAAACAGAGCTAAACCGAGAATTCACAAAGGAGGAATCTCTAATGGGGGTGAGACATTTGAAGAAATGCTCAACATCCTTAATCAACAGAGAAATGCAACTCAAGACAACTCTGAGATTCCATCTCACACTTGTCAGAATGGCGAATATAAAAAATTCAAATGATAGTGAAAGACCTGGGGGGTGGGAAGTTCCTCACCCGATGCTCAGGATATCACGGCCGCCCCAAAACTCGCAAGAGACCATCTTGATGCAATCGCAAGAGGTTTATTTTGGGGGGGCTCAATGCACTGAGGGTGCCACTCGTATCCCACGCAGGGGTAGGAGCTACGACCTTGATTTGGGGGAGATTAGAATATTTTATAGGGGAGCACCACAGATTAAAAGGGTGGGGGAAATCACAGGTTGGAAGTACCAGCCCAGCCCATTGTTTACCACAACCCAAGGGGGAGAGGAAATACAGGTGGAATGTACCAGCCCATTAGTTAGTCATCAGGAAACATCCTACATCTGTTTTTCTCAGGAATGAATTTAATCTTGTTTTGTTATCTACTTTGTGGTCAGCCAGTTCCTGAAACCCTGGGGGCCTGTGGCCCGATTGACCTTCATTCTTGGTTCCACCCGTTTTATGGTCAGCTAAGTTCCTGGGACCTGGCAGCTGGCCTGGCTCTACTGCCGACTTAGGGGGTCTCTTAATAATTTTCATTCCCTTCAATAGCACATGCTGGCAAGGTTGTGGAGAAAGGGGAACACACTCCTCCATTGCTGGTGGGAGTACAAACTTGTACAACCACTATGGAAATCAGTCTGGTGATATCTTCGAAAACTTGGAATAGCCCTACCTTGAGACCCAGCCATACCATCTCTGGGTATACAGCCAAATGCTTCCTCACCAAATCACAAGGACATAGCCTCATCTATGTTCATAGCAGCCTTATTTGTAATAGCTAGAAATTGGAAACAACTCAGATGTCCCTCAACTGATGAATGGACAAAAAAAATTGTGGTACATTTACACAATGGAATAGTACTCAGCTATCAGAAACAAGGAAATCATGAAATTTGCAGTCAAATGGTTGGAATTAGAAAAGCTCGTCCGGAGTGAGCTAACCCAGACTCAGAAAAATACACATGGCATCTACTCACTTATAATTGGATTTTAGCCATATAGTACAGGATAACTATCCTACAACCAACACACCAAAAGGATCAGGAACATAGACTTTGTTACCTATTAATGGGACAATTTGCCCTAGGGGTGCTACCATGTAGGCCCCAGTGAAAGAGGAAGCTCTCAGCTCTCATATAACTGTTGAACTGAGAGGGGCTGATATGTAGGAACACTCCACATTGGAGGAGTGAGATGCGTGGGAGAGAGAGGAGAGGGTGGGCAGGTGGAACTGGGAGGGGTGGAAAGAGGGTACTGTGATGGAAATGTAACTTGAAATAATAAACATTGAAAAAAAGAATTTGCTGTGGGAAATCAGGAAAGTTGGTACTCCTGCATCTGAGTTACTATCATTTCCTTCCTTCCTTTCTTTTAAAAAAAAAAAAATTTATATTATTGGATGGGATTCTTCTGATTCAACTGGTTTATGGTTTTGCTCAATTCTTTATTTTTGTTTATAATTTTGAAATATTTGCTAAGTTAAAAAATGTGTATGGGTGTCGGGTTCAGGTGTGTCTGGGTACCGCATGCATGCCTGCTACCTACAAAGATCAGAGGCGGGGAATCAGATATCCTAGAACTGTACTTACAGATGATTGTTAGCCACCATGTGGATGCTGGGATTTGAACTCAGGTCCTCTGGAAGAACTTTTACCCACCGAACCTTCTGTCTCGGCCCCTTGGTTCCTTTCATGTACTTTCTCTTACCCTCTTGTCTGCTGCCATGTTGTCAGACACTATGTAGAGAGGTTTGTATACAGTGAACCCAACTAGTCTACAACCTTGAGAGAGTGAAACTCAAGCACAACAACATGATGGGATAAGAATCCTGTTAACAAACAGACAGCACATGAGCTTGGTTTTCTTCTCATTTCAAACCTTTAGGTTACTGAGTCTCAGAAAACACTCAGAGCAAGAGGACCTAGCTAAGCTGTACCTTGATACACCACTCAGCAAAACTGTGAGATAATGCATGTTGTTTCAAGCTGTTACCATTTTGTAGGTCATTTATTACATAGCAAGGGATAGTTAAAAGCAGAGATAAATTTAAGCACTAAATAAATACTTCACATATTTGGTTTGTGTAGACATACAGTTTGGTTACTTGAAAATCTAATCATCTGAGATATTACATAAAATCTGAGTTAAATGTATTATAAATGCAACTCCGGATGACTCTGAGATTCCATCTCACACCTGTCAGAATGGCTAAGATCAAGAACTCAAATGACAGCACATGCTGGTGAGGTTGTGGAGAAAGGGAAACACTCCTCCATTGCTGGTGGGAGTGCAAACTTACAACCACTATGGAAATTAGTCTGACGATATCTTAGAAAACTTAGAATAGCTCTACCTCAAAACCCAGCCATACCACTTCTGGGTATACATCCAAATGATTCCTCACCAAGCCACAAGGACATTTCCTCATCTATGTTCATAGCAGCCTTATTTGTAATAGCTAGAAACTGGAAACAACCCAGATGTCCCTCAAGCAACAAATGGATAAAAAAAACTGTGGTACATTTACACAATGGAATTGTACTCAGCTATCAGAAAAAAGGAAATCATGCAATTTGCAACCAGATGGATGGAACTAGAAAAGCTCATCCTGAGTTAGCTAACCCAGCCCCAGAAAGATGCACATGGCATCTACTCACTTATTATTGGATTTTAGCCATGTCGTACAGGATAACTATTCTACAACCAACACACCAAAAGGATCAGGAACATAGACTTTGTTACCTGTTAGTGAGACACTTTGCCCTAGTGGTGCTGCCATGTAGGTCCCCAGTGTATGGGGAGGCTCTTAGCCCTCATATGATTGCTGACCTGGGAGGAGCTGATTATGTAGGGACACTCCACTCGGCAGGAGGAGTAGGATAGTTGGCAGAGGGTGGAGAGTGTGAGCAAGTGGGACCTGGAGGGGTGGAAAGAGGGCACTGTGATGAAGATGTAACTTGAAGTAATAAATAAACATAAAAAGTATTATAAAACATTGTCAACATGCATAGTTCCAGTAATTTCTCCTCCTCTTCATTCTCTGTCTCTATATCAGCAGTGAGCTTCTCTTTTTACTTGTTTTACTCAGAGAGGCAGAACTGATATTAGAATGTTCTTTTATGAACTTAATTGCTCATTTTCCAAATCCTAAGAATAAAGTAACCTGACAGAAACACTCTGTGTCTTGTGGGTGCTGGCTGTCATGTCAGTGAATATAAAATATAACATACGTTTACTGTTCATTCATTATCCATGAAAAACCTATTTCCCATGGGGTATTTTTGGGCAAGTGCTTTTTTCAGCTGATGTGTCTGGGTTAAGCCAGTCATGACTCATCATATCACATGGGAGTGGGGACTGGCACTGTCAAATGCAATGTACCAGATGGAAACTGTCAAAGGAAATTTGATTTGAACTTACTTGAAAGTAATTTTTCACTGCTTCTTCTTACTCTAAGTTCATGTTACTAATGGAAAAGCATTTTCTGGGGAGATTGAATTATAGGGAATGTCATTTAAAGATATTGCAATCATGTATGTAATAGCAACACTTATAAGTTAGGAGCAAGCTTGAACAACACAGCAAATTTAAGGGCATCCTGGGCTATGTAAACAACTCAATATTTAAAAATATATATATTTTATCACTTGCATGCATTTTGGGAATGTGTCAAATTAGTTTCTTACAGCTCAGATAACAGGTCTACCTGAATAAAGTTCAAAGAAAGACTGATTTTTATTGAGTAATTCACTTTGCTGGAGAAATAGCTTGAGATTTAGTTGGTTTTACTGTACTTATTCTAGGTCTAATGGAACAATTTTGTGAATTTTTTTTTTAGCACATTGCACTTGCTCTGTTAAGGTGTCAAGGTTTTCATCTCCCATTGAATGTAGCTGACTTGCCAATGATTCTTCTGTGTCTGTGTTTATAGCAATCTAATGAAGCATTTCAGCCTGATTCAGGAGCCAAGCTCAGGTTGTCTAAAGGGCTGGTTCATTGGAAACTCTGAGAAGGACAACGAAGGAAGTTGGATTTTACAAGAGACTTCAGCTAATTTCAGAGATCTGTACAAGTTTTGGTTCATTGAACAAACGACTCAAGAGTTGATTGATTTTATTTATCTTCATCATTATTATTTTAGTTGCTGGACAAAACAACTGGTTCATTACAACATTGCCATACACAGATATTGTGTCTTGTTTATAGTCATTATGACATTGCTACACACAGATTATTCTGTCTTGCTCATATTTGGCACTCTTAAGCTCCTGCTCCTCCTTCCTGCCTTTCTTTGTTCTTCTTCCACCTAAGTAGTTCCCCTCTGTTGTTATTGATTTTAACTATCATTATCTTGCTGGATCAATGAGATTCTGGTCAAAAAGCAACAGAGAAAAACAAAATATCTTGTTCATGGAGGTTGAAATTGATGATTGTGTTAAGTGGTTGGCAGTGCCACCATTGGATATTGTAGATACTCTCAATGTCATGCTATGGGCAATTGGACAATCATAGCTTATTAAACCATGAGTTAAACTTACTTTTTTGGCAATTTGCTGTTCTCTTTAGAGAGAAATTGATCTTGATTTTCTGTTATTTGCTTAAATTACATGTAATCTATGAGGTGTAGCAGGTTATTTTGTATCCAGAAACAAGGAAGCCATCCGCACAAGGCTTGCTTTCCTGACAGAGGCTTAGCTCCTTCCAGGAACCCTCATGACATGGCTTTCCAATATCACGAAAGGGACATGGCATGTAGTGAAAGCAATTTGAGAGTGGTGGGAGAAAAAAACGACAGTTATCTTTTTGTGTTTAATTTTTAGGCTTTCTTTACCTTTAAGTAGTTGTTCTTGAATATACATATGGTAACTTTATTCTATGGATTTTCTCTTGGTGTTTCTTTTGCTTGAACTTTCTTAGGTAATGTTTGCCATTCTAGACCTCAGCTGTTCCCAGGAAGATGATTCGAACATTAGTTTGGGTTCTCAACCCCACACACATTATCGCCTCTCTTCTGTGCTTACGTGCTCTGCTCAATTCCCTGTCCTAACACTGTTCATGCTGTACTATAAAATTGATTTACTTCTCTGACACATCTAACTCCCAAGATTGTAACACTTGAGATCAGAAACCATATCCCACTTAACACTGAAGTCTAAATGATGAGGACCATGCTGTTTCATACAGGCTACTATTGTATAAATTACATATTTAGGAACATGGTATTGTTCATTATGTAGAAAACCATTCCACAAATTCCATATACTTTTGTATTTTATTTAGATTTAATAAATGTTTTAATATACTTTAAAACATTTGAGACTCAGAATAGTAGATCTACAAATGCCCTCCTCTTAGTTCCTGAAAGCTGTAAATGTTTGATTACACAGAGAAGGGGAATTAAGAACTCAGGTTGAAATACAGCTGACAACCAGTAACTAAGATAGGAATAACCCGTGTTATCTGGGTGCACCCAGTTCATTTAGAAGGGTCCTTGACAGTAGATGGGAGAGGAAAAAAAGGAACCAGTGTCAAGAGGTGAAAATGAAAGCCTATTGAAGAAGTGTTTGGACTGGGTTTGCTTTGCTCACTGTGAAGACAGACTGGGCAGGGGATCCTCTGGGATGCTGATAAAATGAGGGAATAGGTTTTCTCAGAGACAGGGAGAGGGATGACTTCCCCTTCATCACTGATAACTGTGTAGACTTCCCACTCACACAACATGAGTGAATTAAGTTTAAGCCACTAAGTTCAAACACTGGTCCCTGGACAGGAAACAAACCAGAAACTAGAAGAACTCTGCCCGGCCCTGGAGGTGGGGGTTGTGGGTGAGCCAGACCTAAGGGAGTGAGTATGGGAGAGACATCTCTGCCTTCTGTCTGCTATGTGGTGGTGTTGACTAGGGAGAGATGCCCTCCCCTTCCTTTTGCCCTTACCATCATTGGCCAACAGGAGATCTGGCCCAGATGGGGTCATAAGAGCAGGAGAGCTGTCCCTGCCCCTCACATGCTGCAACACTCAGAAGAGCAGGCCCTGCACCTTTTCATATTAGAACTGGCCCTGAAAGTGGGGGTTTCAGGTCCAGAACCAGGGTTTTGAGTTGGCCCCTCCATCATCTACCCCATGGATGAACTGCTAGAGTGCAAGAAAAGATCAGTTCCACAACCCAGGACTGCAGGATCTCCATGACACAGGCATATCTGAGACAAGTTCCAGTGAGGTTTCAGTACTGATAGAGTAGTGGAAGCCAGGGGCCTCTTATCAGACCAAGGACTCATTATAATGGACATTTGTAAGCAGACTGTGTGGACAAAGGGGAATATTGTGGGACATACTGAGATACACTGCAGCTTCCACAATGATCTATTATTTTTTATGCTTCGAGAGATTGCAAAGGTGGAGGGTGGGTCTGAGGGGAGATGGGAGATGGAAGGGAACAGGGTGCATGATATGAAATTCACAAAATACAATTTTTTCAATAAAAAATAAAGATTTGAAAAAATACAATAAAAGTAAACAGCATGTATTCACTTATAACTGGATGTTAGCCATATAGTACAGGATCACTATCTTACAACCCACAGACCCAAAGGAACAGAAACCTAGCATAACTATCCTATGAGAAATTCCATCCAACAGCAGATCAAAACATGCCGAGACACACAGTCAAACATTAGGTGGAGCTCTGGGAGCCATATGTAGGAGAGGGAGGAGGAATAGAGAAACCCAGAGGGGTCAAGATCAACACATGAAGATCATCAGAACCAACTAACCTAGTCCCCTGGGAGGCTTATGGTGACTGAAACACTAACCAAAATAATAAGAAAAAAAGCTTAGACTTGACCTAGACTCCCCCTTATACAAATATAGATGATGGGCAACTTGGTCCTCATACAGATTTCTTAACAAGTAGTGGTAGGGCGGTATCACTCATGGACTTTATTCCCTGTTAGTGGGACACTTTACCCTAGTGGAGCTGTCAAGTCTGGCCTCAGAGCAAGAAGAAACTCTTAACCCTCATGTGACTGATGAACTGAGCAGGGCTGGTATGTTGGGGCACCCCACACCAGAGGGAGGAATAGGATAGGGGGGACAGGAGGTAGAGGGTGGGAGATAGGGTGGGGGCTGTGATTGAGATATAACTTGAACTAATAAATGTGTTAAAAAAAAGAATGTTATTGGAGGGCTGATATAAGGGCATAGGAGTATAATTCAGTGGTAGATAACTTGTTCAATGTGCACAGGGCTCTGGGTTCAATTCCCAGCACCACAAAAAGGAAATAGGAAAAAAACATCTCATAATATGTCATGTACCAAATATCTATATAGCTAGCAAAAATAAACTAAGTTGAAAATAAAGAAAATAAAAATGGACAACAAAATAGTGTTTTTCATGAGTGAATCAGGGAAACGCAAAGTACAAACTACACAAAATTTACATTGAAGTTTCCATCTGTGCAATAAAAACAAACTTATTTGAAAAAAAGCCCTCACATGACACCTGAAAAGATGCTCCTGAGTTTGTTTTCTGTTGGTCCATCTACTTCTGGGCATGCAGCCTACCTTTAAGAACATCTTGTTTCCCTAGGGAGCCCCCCGTAGGAGAAAACTAAATTTTAATTTGCAAGTGGTTATCAATTGAAGGTTGCTTCTGTATTGGGTATGGGGCATATCTGCACTTCACCTTTCAGATCTAGGATCCCATCTGGTGTAGACTGGTACAGGCCTGTGCATCTGCCTCAAGACTCCGTGAGTTCATATGTGCATTTGTCCTGCTGTGTTTAGAAGACCTCGTTTCCTTGGAGCTCTCCATCCCCTTGCAGGTCTCAGGGAGACATCCTGTTGAGAGTCATCTCTCAGTCTCTGCATGTTGTGTAGGTGTGAGTCACTGTATATGTTCCATCTGCTGCGGCAAGAAGCTTCTCTGGACCTCTCTGGTTCTATGCATTGTAGCTTGCTTGTCATAGGTAACATTTATGTGTAAGTGAGTACATACCATGTTTATCTTTCTGGATCTGGGTTATCTCATTTAGGATGATTTCTCTCTAGTTCCATCCATTTATCTGTAAATTTCATTATTTTATTTTCTTTAAATGATGGAGTAATATTTCATTGGGTAAATGTACCACATTTTATTTATCCATTCACCTGTAGAGGGACATCTAGGTTGTTTTCAATTTCTGGCTAGTATGAATAGAAGCAATGAACATGGTTGAGCAAGTGTCTTTGTGTTGGGAGAAATTCCATTTTTATTTCTACTGTTGAAAGGCCACCTCCAAACCCTTTGATTATTTAGTGTGTATGTTTCAAATAAACATGCACAGCATTTTTAAAAAAGCAAATGTGACATTTTACTCATAGCGTTATTTCAACCTGTTTTCAACTTGAGTTTTAGTTGAACAATATTTGTTAATACATTTTATTTAAATAGCTATGCCATTCTTCTCAGTTTCTGAATTTCATTATATGAAAGGACCATGATTTGTTTATTCAGTTGCCATTACTGGCCATCATGTTGTTGCTAGGCAATGCTAAAATTAATTCCCTACTTCACAATGGTTTTGAGATTTTGTATATTTTTTTCTTTAGGATACTTTCTTAAACATAGAAAATAGATATATAACTTAAAGTGTTTTTAAATTCTATTCACTTATTTTCTGAAAATTTCTGTAACCTGTAAATGACATTTTCCGCATCCTGTCTGTTACTTGATCGTTTTGTTCTTGGTAATATAAGCAGCTCTTATTTCACACTTCAATGTGTGTTTTGGATGACCACTAGAGGTCATCTAAGAAATTAAATATCCCACCTGAAGCTCAGACTTTTCTGTAAGATTGACCTTCATGTAAATCAGAGAAAGAGTCTTTTGCTAATGCTTGCTGACTCCCCGGACTGTTATAAGACTCAATATTAAAATACACCCTAACTTGAAAACCATTCCTTTATGTCTATGGAGGACTTACAGCATCTGACTAAACTTTCACTAAGAATGAGATTGGCATATGATCTTTGGTTTGGACACTGTTCTTTCTCCTTCCTTCCTTCCTTCCTTCCTTCCTTCCTTCCTTCCTTCCTTCCTTCCTTCCTTTCTTTCTGTTTGCCACTTTCATGTACTTTGTTTTTTATATTTACTTAAGTTAGTTTAGGTTAAATAGCAAATCTAAGAAGTGTTACAGTCAAAGTAGCCATGGAAAACTTGTTTGGCTCATTTTTATTAAGGGGATAGATATTTTTGTTTTGTTTTGTTTTTTGCTGTTGCATTCTTTCCATCCCTCTACAATATGCAGATTACATAGAAATGTGCTACAATCAGAGCAAATTGGGATCTTTTTTTTCTACACTTAACATCTCAGTTGTAGAGAAATGGCTAATTAAATTATTGCTTAGTATTTATATTATCATTAATTGGTTGGTGGGTTTAATCCTTAACTCAGCATTATAAATGAGCACAGAGACACCACATGGATTTTAACAAGCCTTGGCCTGAATTGTGCAATCTTAGCCCATCTAAGCTAGCTCTTAATTCTATTTCTCAAATATGATGCCATATATACATATGTCCCCTTGGACTGCTATTTTTCATGCTATATTGATGTTCTAGACCACGTGGAATGATGTTATTTTCTCTAACCTATGGCATGTGTCCTCCTTCCTGTTCCTGGCTTCTTCTTCCCATGAACCTTTCTACTTCAGAAGCCTACTCACCTTAGTCCTGCCTATCTCTGTCTTTGCCCAGTCTCAAGCCTCAACATTTATTCAACCAATCAGAGACAATGTAAGTAGCAGACAGCAAGCAGGACCAATTAATTAACATTTAGAATGCATAACATCACCCCATGACTCAGTGGATGTGTTTTTATTTCATCACTCTTTTTTTTTTTTTTTTTTGGTTTTTCGAGACAGGGTTTCTCTGTGTAACAGCCCTGGCTGTCCTGGACTTGCTTTGTAGACCAGGCTGGCCTCGAACTCACAGAGATCCGCCTGCCTCTGCCTCCCAAGTGCTGGGATTACAGGCGTGAGCCACCACCGCCGGCTTATTTCATCACTCTTGATGGCTGAATAATTATCCTTATAATCATTTAACACTGTCCTACAAATTAGAATTATTCTTTATCTAAGGGAGAAAATTATAAGACAAACTACAAATACAGATATTCTTTGACTTATGATGAGACTGTAACTTCATAAACCTATTTTAAATTGAAAGCATTATACAGTAAAAGTGCACCTGCAAAGAACACTTACCAATATCTTGCACTGGGCAAAATCATCCAACATGAACTCTAGTTTGTGATAAAGTGCTAAGTGTCTCATAATTTATTGATTGCTATACTGAAAGTACAAAGCAAATGGTTGTATTGGGTATGTTTTTACTTCATAGCAAAGTTGAAAAGTTGTAATTGAACCATTAGAGTTTAAAGACCATCTGTGATTCTAATTAAAAAAGCATTTTATTCTAAAACATCTATGTTTTCTTTGCACATAGGTTAAAGACGATACACACCATATGTGATGGTTAATTTTATGTATTAGTTTAACTGGACCAGAGGATGCCCAGGCTTCTGATTAATATTATTTCTGGGTATGTTTTTGAGAGTGTTCCTGGAAGAGATAAGAATTTAAGTTGATGAGCTAAGGCAAAGTAGCTCACCCTCTCCGAGGTGAATAGGCATCGCCGTGTGCTCTAAGGACCCAAACAGGGCAAAGATGGAAGAAGGTTGGATTTGTATTCCTGTTTGACTTCCTAAGGTGGAAACTCAGTCTTCCTCTGGTATTTTTGGTTCTCATCCTTCAGTCTTGGACTGGGATCTATATCATTATTCCTTTAGTCTGTAGGCTTTGAAGAACATTTCCTATCCTGCAGATGACAGATCCTGGGACTTCTTGCTTTCATAATCACATGAATCAGTGTTTTATGATATCTACTCATATATATATCATCTATTTATCCATCTAATTACATCTATCTATCTAATCATATCTATCTGTCTATCTAGTCATCTATTTATCATCCAATCATTATCTATCCATACTATGTATCTTATTAGTGACTCCCCAGTACAATACCATCTAAATATATACTTAGTAAATCAATATCATTAGTTTGATTCGAAACATTGAGATAGTTACTCAGGTATCAAGAAAGTTGTTCTGGCTAAAAGAATAGTGGAACTTCTAATTTTTTGTTGTAATGACTTGTTTATTTGAATTGAATTATATTATAAATTATATATAACAACAAAAATAATTTTGTGTGTGTGTGTACATGTTATGGTGTACGTACACAATTGCATACATGTCTGTATACATGGAGAACAGGGAAGAACATTAGGTATTCTACTGTATCTATCCTTCTAACTGCAACTGGAGCTAGCCTGGTGGCCAGCAAACCTCTTCAATCCTCCTGTCTCTGTCCTCATGGACCTTTTTTTTTTTCATGTGGGTACTGGGATCTGAACTTAGGTTCTTGCATTTGCACAGCAAGCACTCTTACCACTGAGTCATCTCTTCAGCTCCCATAACTTTTTTTATAGTTATCCTTTTATTATACACATTTCAGTTCATTTAATTGATTATTATTATTTGTTTTATTAATACAGAAAACTGCTATATAGCCTAAGCTGGTCTTGAACACACAGCAGTCTTCCTACTTTGGTTTTCCCAGTCCTGGAAGTTCAGGCATGTTCTACTATGCATGACATTTATACCATTTTGTAAACTTAAGAGCTTTTTCCATTTTGAGATAAGCTAAGTTCTTTATCTTCAAATGTACAAAGTTGAAGATAGTCTTTGGCATTAACTATGCTATTGCTTGGTGGCTGTTTTTCCCTCAAAGGTTTACACATTGAGAGACTGATCCTCTGTGGTGACGAAATCTTTAACAACTGGGACTTAGTGGAATGACTTTAAGAATGGTGGTTAATACCATCAGCTTGACAGGATGTAGGACCACCTGGGAGACATGCCTCTGCATATCCTCTGAGGTATTATCCACATGAGGTTAACTGATGTGGAAAGACCCACTTTAACTGGGGGTACTCTCTGTCCATAGGATGGGGTCCTAGACTGAATAAAGTGGAAAAAGTAAGCTGAGCACTAGCCTCATTGCTCTCTGCTTCCTGACTGTGGATGCCACGTGAACATATTTTCTCCTGTTAATGCTGTTTCCTGCCATAATGGACCATATTCCCTGGAACTGTGAACTAAAATAAGTTCTTTATTCCCTTTTTTTGCTTTCATCAGGTATTTTGTTGCAGCAATGAGATAATAATTATTACATTAGGCCATCAGGGGTGATGCCCTTTGAATGGAATATCCGTCTCCAGGATCAGGTTCTTGTGAGATCAAGTCTGATTGATTCCTGAATCACTCTCCGGCTTCTGGTTTGGTAATTTGGCCTCCCCTAACCTCCATGAGTTGATGCAGCAAAAGAGGGACACTTCTATGTCTTGTTCTATGCCATTCCTATAAGTTCTATGTATTCTATAGGATCTATAGGTCCTATATGTTCTATGCCATTTGTATTTCCACCTGGGAACTGATTAAACTTTCTTTGGGGGAGGGTTGAGTCAGTCAGTATTCCAGAGTGCCCAAATCATTGAGAACTACACTGAAGGCTCATTGGAAAGATCTTGTTTAATCTTTCCATCCCCGTGCTTTTGTAGTGATGGTGGCATAAATACTGTGAGTATTTTTCATAGCTTCTGCTTTTAGAAACTTGTTAGACTCTTAGAAATTATTGAGCACTTCCCAGGAACTTTTGTGTTGTGTCCCAAACCTAGATGTATTTAGCATGCTTACATTTAAAGATAAAAGTATTTTTAAAAACATATGCATACGGCCTTCATCTTACAACTTTTCAACTTCATGATGTTGGAAAAGCCACATTTTCTAGACTCTTGACATTTAATATTTTCCAGGCCAGCAATATGCAGTGTGATACTGACAAGATGCTGGGCGGGGATACTGAATTGAGCATCAGCTTCTGCTTAGCTGTGCAGGCACAGGCTAAAATACCAATGTTACCGTGCCGTGCTTTGCTAAGGGTCAAAGCATCGTAGGTTAAAGGCATGCACAGTATCTTTGGCTTACTATAACCTCCACTTGTTATAGTCTTGCCGGGATATGCATATATATATATGTATATGTATGTATGTATGTATGTATGTATGTATGTATGTATGTATAACCCCTTCTGAGTTCAGGAGCATATATTGATATCTTATTAAAATACCAACTTTATTAACATAAATATCATTTTAGTGGGGAAATACCTCAATTTCCAAAGCCAAAAGAAGGTTGGTTGTTGGTGGAGTGGCATTATTCCACATTTCTGCAGTTGTCTTTAGTGTCTGGCTCAGTCGAGGACAGCCGTGTTCTCACGTAGGCTTCTCCGCTCAATTTGCTGCAGTGTCACGGGTCACTCAGCCTCTGGAAAACTTCCCTGTAAATTTACCACAGAATGAAAATAACAACAAGAAAAGCAAATGGGGTCTCAGCATTACAATGAAAATTATTATTATTGTACACCTTTACTGTACAATTAAAAAACATTGATGGGAGCGATTATTGCAATGTTGTATTAGAGGGTTATAATCTAGGATAGTTAAATAAACCCTGACATTCAATGGCTTTTAAAAATGTCAGTAGAGCTAAATTTTGAATACTTTTCTTATCTGAAAACTGAATATAAGAATGTTTTTTTTTTCCTCAAACCTTCCCCTAACTCTTCCTCAAGACTCCCTGAATTTCACCTAATGTTTGACTGTGGGTCTCTGTACCTGTTTTCATTATCTGCTGGGTAAAGCCTCTCAGATGACAGTTATGTTGGGTTCCTGTCCAGTTCCCTCTCTACATGCACTTCTGATGTCTATTTTATTTCCCCTACTCAGAGAGATTAGGAATCAAGGACACCACAAAAAGACCTACATAGCCAATTAACTCGGACAGCATGGTGCTCATATTGACTGAACCACCAACCAAAGAACTTGCCTGGACTGGTCCTAGGCACACTACACATATGAAGCTGATGAACTGCTTGGTCCTCAAGTGTTTCCGCTAACAATTGGATTGAGGTCTGTCTCTGACTTGGATGGTGTTGCCTCCCTCTGGACCCCATTTTCCTAACAGAGTTGCCTTGTTTTGCCTCAGTGGAAGAGGAGGCACTTAGCTCTGATGCAATTTGATGTACCAGAGAGAGTTATTATTGGGTGTTGGGGGAGTATAGGGGAAGTGGGTGGGTGGGTAGGACTGGGAGGAGAGGAGGGAGGATGATGATGATGATTGGAATTTTAAATAAACAAATAAATTGATGGAAAAAAGGGAAAAATGTTTTTTTCATGGGACTAACTTATTTTAAATATTGCAATTGTTAATGGCCCAAGAGTACTGGTGGCTTTAGTTATTGTTATTACTGAAGACTCAATAAATGACGAGTGTGTTGGTAAGGACCTCTTCCCAGTCTTCCAAAGTACTTGACCATATTATATATTATGGTAAGTTGAGAAAACAAATGCATGAGAGGTGGCACAGCATCTGTCTGTCATCTGACTACTAACCACTAACTCTAGTAAGATTGTCACTGTGTTACTGTAAGACACTGAAGTCCAGGCTGGATATGTTGCTTTGGTAAGGTGAGTGAGAGAAGAGCCAGTCTGAGAATCCTCACAGCCCAGTTCTAGGGTTAATACTCCTCTTCCTGCTCCTGCTCTTCTGTATCCTCCTCCTGATAGAGGATCTCACTACATATCCATTGATGGTCTGGAACATGCCATGTACACCTTTAACTCATAAACGCCCATCTGCTTCTGTTTTCTGAGTGCTGGGATTAAAGGTATGTACCACCACACCCTGCTCAGGGCCAAAATTCTTAACTAGTATCCTCTACAACAGCCTTCTAGGAAGATATATAATTTTTAAAAAGTATTTATTGCTTTATGTGTATGAATGTTTTGCTGCATATATGTATGTGCAATGTGTCTGCCCGGTGCTCTTGGAGGACAGAAGAAAGTATCACATCCCCCGGAGCTGTAGTTACAGGTGATTTTGAGCTGACATGTAGTTGCCAGGAACCAAATCCAGATCTTTCACAAGAGTAATAAGTGCTCTTAACTGCTGAGCTATCTCTTTAGCTCCCATTCTGAAAAGATTTTGATTATCATATTGCAGATTATGGAATTCGAATTTAGACTTGGATTTCAATCATTTTTTTGAGTGCATTTATTTTTCTGAAAAAAAAAATCATGAATATTTCTACCCATTGATTAATTCACTATAGAATCGTGGATACACAGTAAGGACAACCAGTTACTTCCAGGTACCCATCAGCACTGTCACCCTGACTTTAATTGTCTTTGCTTGCCTATGCATCTTGTTTGATTTTTCAAATTTTGTTTATCCATGTTTATCCAATGTTCTCTTTCTCTGCTTTTTCACAACCAAATGTGTAAGGAATAATTTTCAGCATTACTTTTACCAGAATAAGATGCATTTAAAATCTTTTTAAATGAAGAAAACTTCCTGTATTCATTGGATTTCATGAGCAAAATACCTCAAGTGTGTCTCCATCCATTTTAGGAATTTCTTAACTTCCTTAGAATATCTTATTTTATCAATGACATCATTCTCCAAAGTAATTGAAGTCAGAATAAGAGATTTACTTTTGTTTTCTGCAACTATTTGCAAGAAAAATTGTATTTTTATATTTATATAGCAATCATATGAGTGATTCAGACCTGGGCAGAAAATAATAAAATTAATCTTTTGAAACAGATTTTCTTTCTTTTTTTTATTTTAGAAGAAACTTCCACGTAAAGCTGGAATGCTAATCATTGTTTTTCTTGGATGAAACTGTGAGGCCTACTTTAGGTGGTATGTGCAATTTAATTTGTGTTAATAAGGGTCATCACCACCATCTGGACAATAAAACATGGTGATCCCCTGAGAAAAGATGTGACCAAATATTTAAACTCATCAGAACACATTCTTTTTAACAGCAGTTATTTAATTATAACATTTAAAGGAAACTTTTAATAATCCTTTTATAATCACTTTTAGAAGTATTTCCTACTTAAAGTTAACCCAAATTCTATTAAATAACAGTTTTCAGTAGTGGGAATAAAACTGATTTGAGTGTGAAACTCAAGGTGGGGTGTGGTTCTGGTGTTTGCTGGCTCCCATTACTGGCACTCATGGCCACCCTGTCTTCTCTAAGGATTTTCAAATCTTTAAGTCTCTCTTTTCCAGGGTTTCCCTCTGATCTAAGTTTTCAATATCCTTCTGTTGCTACTAATTCTCCCTGAAATTAGTAGCAAAAGCCCTCTACAGGTTGAGACTGTGGCTTTCCAGATCACTCCTTCAAAATTTCCATTTCTCTGTTCTCCATATTTTCCTCTCCTCCTTCCAGCCCATCTCTGTTTTATCCTGCAACATGGAGCACATACTGCCTTTCTGGGCTATAATATTTTATAAAATACACTAAGTAATTGTAGCTGGAGGTACTTCTTTGGCTATTTTAAACAATTATCTTGATAGCTCCTAAATTAATCACACGACATAATGTTTTATATGCTATCCTCTATAACATTCTATAGTGATAATGTATTATTCTTAGACTTCTAGGGATTGCTGAACCTAGTATGTTCTTTTTCTTTGTTTTTTTTTTTTTTTGGTGGGGGGGGCAGGGCTTCTTTGTGTAGTCCTGGCTGTCCTGGAGGTAGTTCTGTAGACCAGGTTGGCCTATAACTCATAGAGATCCACCTGTCTCTGCCTCTGCCTCCAGAGTGCTGGGATTAAAGGAGTGTGTCGCCACTGCCTGGCTCCTAATATGCTCTTAAATAGTTGTTAGCAGGGGATCTGAACAGAGCAGGTTCAAATACTTAAAACAACAAAACAGAACGGAACAAGACAAAACAAAACTCTGATGGTTTGGTTTCCATACAGTGACCGGTGTGATTTTAATGAGGTATTGTCTTTTCAGTTTCAGGCTACACACTAAGAAAGAAAGCTCTAGCTTTAGCGGACAGGAGACTGTGAAGATAAACAATATTTTTAATGTCCTAAAAGAATTGTTCACTTTACACCTGGGAACATATTTAAGGATTTAAAGATCTAAGTTTTGAGGGAAAGTGAGAAGAACTGCTTTTAAAAACCTATGCTGAAGGCAGGGTTTTAGGATTTCTCCACTGAAATCCAGGGGAGAAGAGCAAGCTAAGCATAGCTCTCTAAGAAGTGTAGGTAAAAGCCAATCTTGGTAGATCAACACACACTCTCAGGTATGCGGAAGGCAGCAGTTTCTTTAGTGATTATGATTTCAAGCCATTTATTTCCTCATTGTGACACAGGACACATTTTTCTTTAAGGTTATTCCTAAATTTATCCTGATATTCAATAGTGGAAAGAAAACTAGACTTGTATAAATATTGTATGGTAAAGGAGCAAATGCAGTCAGTGCTTCAGCCTAAAATCACTGCAGATGTACAGTTCAATGCATGTGGAGATTCCAAAGTGGGCACTCCAGTCACCTCCAATTCAAACTGTGTTGAAAACATCCTAGAAAAGTGCAATGGCTCCTTCTGAGGAAAATAGACATTTATAACTTATTATTAAGCTATTCTTTCAATGAGCAACTACCTAGCAATAATAAAGTAAATGTCCTGCAGCACATGCCCTTAAAACATGTCCAGGAGATTAAGAATTAACTTACATGCTTATAAAAATAATTATTGATCAAGTTTTATAACAAAACCATCTCAGGAAATTACTCATATATATCTCAACAATGTAGCTTATATTCGTCCTTTCAAAAGTATGTATATTTATGTACATATGTATATATGTGTTTATGGTTTGTTGTAGAACTTAAGTGTGGGTGTGCAGGTTCATAGTGTGAAAGTTTGTGATGTTGGCACATATATGCCATTGTATTTACATTGAAGTTATAGGACAACCTCAGGCATTGGTCTTTGCCTTTCACCTTGTTTTTGAGGCGTGGTATCTTTTTTACTGTTTTGTACTAGAGACTTGGTGTCCTGTGAGCTTCTAGGAGCCTTTTTGTCTCTGCCTCCCATTTGGTCCCAGGTGTGTTGAGCTTGCACATGTACACTTCTGCGTCTGGCTTGGAGTGGTTTCTGATTATTCACACTGAGTCCTTATACTTGAAAGGCAAGTGATTCATCAGTGGAATCATCTCCCTAGTCCTCTTTTTAGTTTTTAAGATTAGTTTACAACATAGCAGGTCTCCTCATGGCATTTTCATATATATTTGGTTTTAGCTGTCTCCCTGATACACCACTAAATCCCCTTGCCTCCTATTTCCACATAAACCCCTCTAGTAGTCCCACTATCATATCACCCGTGTTCTTCTCTCCACATTCCTTTGCCTGAAATACTGCTTCTTCCAATCCATAAATCCCTCCCTGGTTTTTTGTTTTCTGTACACACACATGCATATTTGTATGAAAATTATAACCTAAGATTCACATATATGAGGTAGCATGTAGCTTTAGTTCGCATTGTCTTGATGGCTAAGAATGTTGAACTCTTTAAAAAGTATTGGATGTTGGCATTTTCTCTCTGTTTAGAACCCAGTTCCTTAGTCTATTTTTTATTTAGTCTTGTTCAGTTTCTTTGTGTTCTTTTTGTATTCTAGAATATTTGTAATACTCTGACAGATGGTTATCTGGGAAAGATTTTTTCCTCCATTCTGTAGTCTGTTTCTTTACTCAATTGTTTTCTATGCTGTGAAGAAGGGTTTTTATTTAATGAAGTCCCACTTGCCAATTGTTGAGCTGATTTCCTAAGAAATTGGAATCCTTTCTGCGACCAGCACAGCTTAGGGATTGATCTAACTGGGGGGATGAGAAATGAAGAAGTAACAATCCGACTCAGAAAAGCTGGGATTGGATGGGCCATGGGTTCCAATGGACACAAACCACTAGCATGCGGGAAACTCAGCACATTTGTTTTATAACTTGAATCAAGAAGGTGGGTTTATAGTATACATGTGAACAAGGAGGCAGGTTTAGTTAATCTTAGAAGATCTTCATAGGGAAGCAGTCCTTGGTTGCGGTTATCCAGGAGGAAGCTGTGGTTGATAGTTTCACCACACACTGTTTTTAGCTACAGGTAAACATCCATACTTGGAGCAGAGGAAGGCTTTGTCATTTCCCTGAACATGAACCAAGGAAGGCTTTGCCATTGCCATGGGTCTGCAGTATTTGGATGTTTCTCCTAGCTTTTCCTGTAGTAATTTCGGTTCCAGGTCATATGATTCATTTGGATTTGGTTTGTATGCAGGCTGAAAGATAAGGATAGCCTGCAGTTATCCAGTTTTTTCAGCAACATTGTTAAAGTGGTATGTTTTCTCCAGTGTATATTTTTGGAATCTTGCTGAAAAATCAGGTGAGTGTAAATGTCTGGGTTTTTATATGGGTCTTTTATTCTCTTACATTAGTTAAAATGTCTGTTTTTGGTTCCAAACTATGGTGTTTCTCTCACTATGGCTCTACATAACTTGAAATTAAGCACAAAAGATCTCAGATCCCCAAAGCAATCCTTAAGCAAAATTGACTCACTAATTAAATGAGGCTGATGATCTTCTTGTGCTTCTAAATGAGTTTTGGTTACTTTTTGTGAAGGATAGTGTTGAAATTTTGATGAATATATTGAATCTGCAGAAATTGCTTTTGGTAAGATATCAATCTTCACAATTTAGATTCTTCTAATACATACACTTGGGAAGTTTTTCCATCTTCTAGTGTCTTCAAATTCTTTCTTGTTTTAAACTTCTCATTATAGAGGTATTTTGCTTCCTTGGTTAGGTTTATTCTGAAGTAGTTTATTTTATTTTGTTGCAACTGTGAATGGGGTTGTTTACCTGATTTCGTTCTTCTTGCAATAAACGGAAACTGAGACAGAGACCCACAAATGGACAATGTGCAGAGTGAGAGATGTTGGAGCACTTAGTCCTAAATGGGATGTCTTCATCAAGCCTCTCCCTTTAGGGCTCAAGAGTCTATGTGGAAGAGAAGACTGCTACACCAGGACTTAGTGTCCCCTAGACACAACAGGACTTATGCACATACGAACCTACAGAGACTTGGCAGCACACACAGGGTCTGATCAGGTTCAAGCAAGATGAGGTCCCAGTATTGAGAAGGGAAAGTGAATGAAGGGTCACACCCCTAACCAAGGAGCTATCTGCAATTGATACTTGCCTGCAAAGAGAAATTTGTTTTCTCTAATGGAATCTCATTGGGTATATTAACTGCACATCAGGATAATCCCAATGCCCTGGCCAATAAAAATGAAATCAATGTTAGTTTTGTAGATTTTTGTCTCACATTGTTTTGTTTGGACATTTTTGTCTTAATTTTAACAATCTTTTGCTTGCATATTTTGAGTTCTGGTTTTGTGTATGTGAGTTTGTTGATTTGTTTGTTTATTTTTTAAAGACAGAAGGAAAAGAAAGGACATGGAGTTGGGTGGGTAGGGAGATGATGATACCTGGGAGGAGTTGAGGGAGGAGAACGTGATCAGAATATATTGTATGAAAAAATTTTCAATTTAAAAAAATCCCTGTGTGGCCATCACAGACGGTTCTGCTACTCTACAAAAGGAACCATGACTTGATTTCCAACAGCAGAGACTTGCTTTGCCTATTTTAAAACTTTATGTATATGGAATTATTATTCTTTGATATGTATTGTCTGTTCCATTAGTGTTGTTTGAGTGATTTGTTTTGTGTATATTAATAGCCTGCTCATTCTCTTCCATTAATTGTATTCCATTGTATGTGCATATTATTTCTTCTCCAATAGATGGACTTTTGAGTTGTTGCTAGGTATTGGCTTTTAAAGATTACATTATTGTGAACATTCTTTGGTGAACATCTGTGCTATATCAGTTGGGACTATAATTAAAGAGGAAATATGCAGTTAGAGGAAGTACATGTATTGCAGAGGTGAGTGTGCTCATGTCTTCCTTAGTTAATGATTAGTGACATCACACTGATAACATGAAAATGACCCCAAATGAGTATTTTTACCATGGAAATTGGCACACTACAGACTCTAGAGATCATTTTAATACTTTGAGTTAGTAGTGCCATTCACAGTATATATGAAAGTTCATGTTACATCACATTCTTTACCCACATTTTCTGTCTTTGCTTTCTTTTAGCCATTCTGGTGGATATGTGGTAGAATTTTATTTTGAGTTTAGTTAGCACTTGGAAAGGTTTGGGTTATTCCAAATTAACTTAACCCAGAGCCTGCATCTGCGACTTCATAACACGAGTTGTGAAGGACATGTGTTTCTCAGTGAAGGAGGAGCATTGAAGACTTCGATATAACTTGCAGTTCACACTAGAGGAAAAATGATTGGGTTGTGGAAGGCGGAAATGATTCTGAAATGGTGATCGTTTTATTTCATTTGGAGGTATTGACACTTTGTTAGAAACAAACTTCTTCAGTACTTCTTTTAAGTAGAAATTTCTAGATTAATATAAGAATCAAGTGAAATTTCACAATGTCTACAAGTGAAAATGGTATTTGCGATGTCAGTATAAAGATCTGTTTCTTTTTGTCTCTAACTAGTGTGGTGCAAGGGGATGACTGATTGCATGAGCCACAGTAACCATCAACTCTAACACTGAAGGGTTTGAGGGGAAAGACTTTTCATCCAGTATCACTGCTCTGAGTAGCACCCCAACTGGTGATTTTTGTTTATGACTTCAGCCACTCTCCAAGCTTTATCTAAAATATACTCTTTGATATCAGGAGATTGACTGATGGTGGCAAAGCTTAAAATAACTCAGTGAATTTGGATTTGAAAAGCTAAAGACTCTTATAACAAGACAGCATTTGGTACTATATCTGAAAATGATCTACGTACCCAGTTGGATAAGGTAAAGCAATGGGCTTTATGTTACATTTCGTATTATCTGTTTCTTAATTGGGCAGTGGAAAGTAAATGAGCCGCTGTGTGAATATCCAAAGACATGTTTTTAAAAGAGATACATGTTTTATGAAACGGTGGGGATATTATAGCCAAGAAATAATTAAACACACTGAACTGAAAAGTAGCAGCATGGGTAGAAAAATGACTATCAAAACCCAAATAACGCAGTGAAAAGACACTGAGGAAGAGTGCATGGGACATTCTACGCACTGAGGCTAGATCTTGTTGCCTCGTAAAGCCACTTTTGATTTTTCTTTTTTCCTAAATTATTTTGTTCATTACAGACATCTTGTAAATAAAATTGTTAAGACTGTGCAGTTAAAAATTGGTAGTGAAACAACACTGTGAGTTTAGTTTAGATTTAGGAAAATAGCTGTTTACTTGGAGTTCATGGTAATTTCGAAGCAGATTAGAATTATTGATGGTTGGAATCTATACAGCTCCGGGAGCTGAAGTGTCAGGGGAAATGGAGTAGTGCAGGGATTGGGAGGTAGGAGAGCATGAAGCGATGTGGGATGGTGTTTTCCCAGGCAACCTGAGCCCACGCCATCTTTCTTTGCTCTGCAATGTTTCTCCTCATAATAAGTTTTGTGATCTGCGCCCCATCTATTCTTCTCACCAGCCTCCCTGGCCCTGCAGCCCATTCAGTCTTATCAGAAGACAGCTACTTGCTTGTCTTTCTTGTGCTTGGAAGAGGAAACCCAAGCTTTCTGAGTTTATATATGCCTTTTAGCAACTTCTCCATTGCAGTTCTCCCTTTATAGAGCTGGCAGGATAATGGATCTGTTTACTTCATTGCTTTTCTCCTTGCTTACTAATTCCAGTGAGATGCCTGACATTATTCTTGTCCCAGTTCTACTTCAAGTCACACCACCCATGCTGTTGAGGTTGGCATGTACATTGGCTTCATTCTGGCCTTTGTTTTCATACTCTTCCAGCAGCCCTGATCCTCGTGGTGTGTCATGATTTTCTCCAGCCTCCTTTTTTGTCCTTTTTTGAATTACCACATTCTAGTTACATTTATTTTCTTTTAAAATAAATTTCTTTTATTTTTGAGATTATAATATAGTCCCATTATTTCTCTCATCCTTTTCCTTCCTCCAAAACCTCCCATCTACCTCTCCTTTCTCTTTTTAAAATTCATTTATTGTTTTTTATACACACTCACACAGGCACACACACACTCCTAAATACATAAGTATAACCTGATCAGTATTTCTAATATTGTACCTATATTTCCAAGGCTGACCATTTTGTACTGGATAACCAATTGATGTGTTCTTCTCTAAATAAGACTATTTCTCTTAGCCTCTGCATTTCTTAGTTGCCTGTAGATCTTTGTGTGGAGTTGAGGCCTTGTGAACTTAGGACCTGCTCAAAAAGGTGAAATCATGCTATAATCTGGAAGCTTAGCCAATTAACCAGAGCTAGTGAAGTCATAGATCTTGGAAGAGAACCTACAACCACCACTTTGCAAAATTAGCATAATCCTTAATTGCATTCTAAATATTTGTCCTTATATCCAAGCATAATTGTAGTCCTTACCCCTCATCCAGGAAACTTCTCTTTCCAACAGACACCATTATAGAAAACCATAACCAATCCAAATGTAAAGTTGTGGAGTGCAGCCCAAATGAATAATCTTCAAATCTCAAATCTCTTCTGCATTCTGGTGTTGACTGTCTGCCTTTCTTTAAGCTTTAATGTCGCCTGATCTGGGTCACTCTCCAAAGGCCTATTAGCTTCCACTTCCAATGTAATTGCAGCCAGAAGCACAGAGTAATTTGGATGCTTTTGACAGGGATAGCTTTGGATAATCTTTTATTTATGTAATTAGCTTGGTTTAATTAAGGGTCAAACCTGAAGGGTTTCTCCTACTATTGCTATCATATACCCTGCACTAAGTGCATTTAGTTTTACTCAGAGTAATTCTGTTCCAAGACAGAATAAATCCCAGCAGGACATGCTGATCTGGTTCTGTTCCCCTGTACACACAAACATATAAACTCAACTTCAGTTCCAAGGTCTTTGTGTTTTTTTTTTTTCTTACTCTCTTTTTTCAGGCTAAATTGCACAGATAACAGCTTATATACTGTTTGTATTTTACTCCCTCTTTTAAAAAAATACGGAAGTAGAAGAATCATCTTCAAAAAGCTGTTGATTATTGCTAATGTGTCTTGGAAGAGAGGAAGACCCTAACCTGCTCACGAAGGGTTTTCATTTCTCCTGTTTTCCAGTGCAGAAATTCTTACAAAACAGTTTTGTATCTTTAAGAAAATTTTACAGGTCTAGGAAGTTAAAGGGCAAGAAGTGAAGAAATGATGTTCTTCATTAATAGTAGAATCCCTTGGTCTGCTGAGTAGAGGAGGACTGATTGGATGATAGACCATCCAGCCGGGAGCTGGACAGAATGAATTAACAGGAGGGTTGGAGTTGAAAGGAAAGGTGAAAGTTCTGGTGATAAATGTTTGATGTGTGATAAATAATGAGTCCATCATGTGCGCATTCTTATGCCTTTCTTTATCTGGATGTTACTCCTACTAGAAAAATGCCTATGATTTTATGGACTTTGTTCAAATTTATGAAAGGACAGTTTTATTGTACATAGAGGAAAAAAATGTATAATCTTTTTTTTTCAAGACAGAGTTTCTCTGTGTGTCAGCCCTGGCTGTCCTGGACTCACTTTGTAGACCAGGCTAGCCTCAAAATCACAGAGATCTGCCTGCCTCTGCCCCTCCCCCCCAGTGCTAGGTTTTAAAAAAATGTATAATCTTGATCCAATAGGTATCCTCCTGTGTTTACTGCCTTCATTCTGTATATGGCTATTCTATTACATATTTGAAAAATGTATATTGCATAAAATTGCAATAGATTTGGCCCTTTTTTATTCATTCAGAGATAATATGTAACTATGGTGTGAAAAGGGCATGTGTGTGTGTGTATGTACACTCACACATGTCTATCCTAGAATTTCCACTTTCAACATCTTTCCTCATTGCCCTGGTGCTACTGATTTAGGACAGGACTTTAAGGAGCTCTGGTATTTCCAATAACCCAAGAAACATATGTATTACTCCAAAATACAGATAGAATTATACTTAAAGTTTTGACATAATTACTGGCTGATGGATTCTGAGGAATGTCATGGGAACCATCTTCTGTGCAATCATCGAGTATTATTACCATGGTATCCTATTGCCTCTGTTCAGTCCACACAGCTTTCAATGTTTAGATCAACCCTTACTCCAGTCAAGAAAAAAAGCAAAAACTTGTCATCTGTGATGTTGGCACCTTGTCAGTAGCTCCCTAGGTATAAGCCTTATGTGTCTCTGACTTAATTTATGGGTGTGTTAAAGGACAAAATTATTGAAAGAATCCTAAAACATCGTATTTGCTTTTTTTTTCATTAGTTTGAAACTTGAAATGATTGTAAATGTAACTTTTAAATTATAATTATTAATATCTATAAACACCTACCACCCCACCAACCCTAAGAACTTTAGAAGGATATTAATCCTCAAGCACATGTCCTTGAGGGCAACTGGTCAGCAGTCTGTCTGCAGAACACCACAATAGCAGTCAGTCAGTGGTCACTTGGCTATCACACTGGCCACAGCCTCACTTCAGCTTACGCTCGGAGCCTCCTAAGTCAGCCAAGACTGTCAATGCTGAATGGAGTAGGTAGGTGCAGCACCCTTGTGTGCTTCAGTAGTTAGCTGAACTCTCTTGGGGCAGATGCTGTGCTGCATGGCCTAGTCCTTGATGACTCGGCCTTGCTGTGGCCTTTCTGTTCATCTAGGTCTTTCCACACCCTCACAGGACAGCGGTTGCCCTTCCACCCGTCTTTGCAGTCTCTTCACAGTCCATTTCCCACAGCCTCAGAGTACTTGCATCTCATATCTCGCTCACTCACCTGGACACTGCAGACCCATGGACAGACATAGCCTCAGGGATGGTCTTGCTTTATGTGCTGAGGTGCCTGACTGTCCAATTCTTACCGCCTCAGGGCTGGTGTGGACTAGGGGCTGGTTAGCGCATCTCTGCTTGAAATCAGGCCTTTTCTTTCAACTCGGCCTCTGCACCAGCAGTTGACGCACATCCGATTCACACTTCTGTCTCTCTAGACCTCTTTTTTGGGCTTTGCTGCCACGCCCTTAAATAGGGCTCTGCTCTTGGAGTCCCTGGTAGGTTTCTCGAGGTCCCTGGCCACACCTTCTGCAGGGTGCTGTTCTCCACATCTCTGGACCCTCAGTTTTCCAACTGGGCTCTGCCCAACTTCGGCCACTATCTTTCTGGAGTCTTTCAAAGTGCGGTAGTGTCTAGCAGCTAAGCAGTGTTTAGAAGCAATGCCAAGGGAAAAAACCCTTTCCAGTTTCCTCAGCTTCCCTTCTTATTTGCCCAGGACCACGTGTGCTGCCAGATGCCAACCCGATTCTATAGAAATCCAACTCCACAACAAATGACATTATAAAAAATGGTGGCATCTTGTGTGAAGTAAGGTGGCAGTACCCATGATACTGTATGAATTTCCCTCACTGTTATGAGCTTGGCATTAGAAAATAATGCTAGAAATATATGAAGATGTCTTTGTGAAGCAGTGAAGATTGTTAGCTGTGTTAAATTTAAACCTGTGATGACCTGTCATTTTAATGTTCTCTGTGACAAAGGGGGAAGTGGGTACAAAGTGCTTTGATTGCCTACTGAAGTGATCCCATTTCAGGTTGTTTTGAACAAAAGCGTATATATGAGCACTAGTCATGAGATGACCTCGCTGTTAAGTCATTTTTTTTTTTTTTAATAATTTATTTTTTATTTCTTCAAGTTACATCTCAATCACAATCCCCTCCCTACTCCCCCCTCCAGTCCCACCCTTCCACCCTCCTCCCCCTCAGCCCCACCATCCTCTTCCCTTCTTTTTTAGTTTAAGGTATTTATTTTTCCCCCCAACAGCTCTCCCGTTAAGTCATTTTTAATTGAATGGAACAATTGACAAACTATGGTTTTCTAATATGTGTGCCAGATATTTTCTTGAAATTAGAAGTAAACTGCTCTTTTTTTAAAAAAAGTCTTTTTAATGTTGTTTTTGTTGCTGATGAGGAAAACTAAACTTTTACACATGAATCAGGAATTTGAATAGAGTTTACCCATCACTAGGAATTATGCACGTTTCCAGCACCTAGTGGCTTTCCTAGCTGGTATGGTGGTATTAGTGAATGTGTAAGGAAATTAGTCAGCATTGGTGAGATACAAAGAGCTGAGTGGACTAGTACTCTCCACATGGGGCTATGCATTATGTGATGAATGGCTTTAGTTGTCAGCCTAACTAGAGATAGACAACAGGTACAATCTTACTGTGGGCATGTTTCTGAGATGGTTACGGAGTGAGAGAGGAAGAGTCTGTCTTTAATGTCTAACCACCAGGGGAGTGGGATAGTAGATGGGAAAAGCAAAGGAAAAGATTTCCTGTTTTTCCACATGCTAGGACATCCTTCTGACCTTGAACATCAGAACTTCAGGCCACCTGGCCTTTGCAATCCAGGATCCAGGCTTTCAGGACTTTAACCTCAGTAAGAATTACATTGTTAGCATCCTGGGTTCTAGGACTTTTGAATAAAGATTTAGGAGACAACCAGCATCCCATGGTCCCCAGCTTGCAGATGACCTTCTTTGGGACTTCTCAGCCTTCATAATGACCTGAGAAAATTCTTGCTAGTAAATTCCCCCTGATCACTCATTCTTTCTAAGTATATCCTATTTTTTTTTTCTGTTTCTCCAGAGGAGTTTGACTAACGCCCATTATGTTACAGAATCACACGTTGTTAACAAAGTAGTCTATTCAAACTGTCAAACTGTAAGACAGACTAATGGCTTTTAATGGAACACAGTACAAAGACTTCATGGATATGGTTTCTAGCGTCAGGTCTTGGTGCTGAATCAAAGAATAAACACAGTTGTGTGAAAGGGCTATTAAAATACCCCTCCTGTTAGTATGAATTATCTGTTTGAGGTTACTTCTTTTCCCATAGACTTAACCAACTAATGTGTGAGAAAAAAAAGCTGAATACAAAAAAATTTTCAGAAATGAACTGTCTTCAGTAAAGTCAGAAGATAGAGTATTCCAAAAGTGATAATCAATGCTCTCTTTTTTCATTAAAACACTGATTTTGGAAGATGTTTGTGGTGATTTGAGTGAGAAATGACCTCTGTAGGCTCATGTATTTGAACACTTGACCCACTTGGTGGTACTGTTGGGAGAAGTTCTGCAATCTTTAGGAGGTTGAGCCTTGCTGGAGAAAGTATGTCATTGGGGGTGGGCTCTGAGAATTCATAGCCTTGCCCACTTCCTGTTTTCTGTGTGTAGATCAAATATAGCCAGCTAACTCCCTACTACACACAGCATGCCATACTTTGCCTGTCATTCTAGACTGTAGGTCTCTGGAGCCAGATGTAAAAATAAATACTTCTCTAAACTGCTTTTTTTTTTAATCACAGCAACACAGAAGAAACTAATACAATGAGGTTATTATTTAATAAAAATGTTACTTATGATGCAACAAAGTGCTATTGTTATTTTAGAGTAAATCAATATATAGATGTTTTAAAGCCTTAATTTTTTTCTAATATTATAAATACCCCTAACCAAAATTCTATACAATTTTTTAGAGTATAAAATGGCCTTTAGATTGTACTGTTTGAGAATTGTTGGCCAACTATATTATGGACATTGAACTTAAAAATGAAACAAAAGTATTTCCACTTACATTTTGCTAAAATTAGAAACAATTCTTTGTTCTAATATTAGGTTTCTTGTGTAGAGAATTCTATTATGCAAAACACTTTTAATTATTTTAAATGGTATATGCCTTTTTGTTCTAAAAATACATATACGTAAGTTTTTTTTTTAAATCAAACTTCATTTTAAAAGTCCTATCCTGCTAGGCTGTAGAGAGCTGCGATGTGCCGCGCCCTAAAGATGGCGCCGGTCTCCGCCTTCCACCAGCCCGACGGTGAGCGCTCTCTATGATAATAAGTTCATATTTGGCAAAGACCGCTGATCTGGCTTGCTTCCGCATACGTGGGCCTCTAAGATAGCACCACTTGGCTTTACTTGACTGGCTGTTCATTTTAGTATTTAGCCTGTGGGTTGGGTCTGCCCGGGCATTCGGAATTCAGATTTTGGAAGACTGTTTTCAAGGGACCTGAATAAACTGCTGGGGAAGAGCTTTTGTGAGTTGCGTCATCCTTGCTGGTTGAGGGGGACGCGACAAGTGGAAACCCGTACGGGGACCCAGAAAAGACTCAGAACTCCTGCAGTCGGGGGAAGCGCTGGTAAGTTCCTGGGATAAATCAGGACAATAAAGTTTCACGGAGATAGCGAACACAAAGTAAAGATTCGCGGATAATAGCGAACATACGGTAAAGATTCGCAGAGATAGCGAACAAAAGGTAAAGTTTCGCGGAGAAGCTGCGAACCGAAAGTAAATTTTTAAACATGGGATTGTCTGAGTCACACCCAATTTTTCTGGCTCTTCAGGAGCTACTTTTAGCTAGGAATTTGAAGATTAAGAAGTCTACCCTAGAAAGATTTTTAAATGAATGTGATTCCGTGGCTCCGTGGTTTGTGGTGTCCGGGAATCTTACGGTATCCTGCTGGGACAAATTAGGCAGGGACTTGGATTTTGCTTGGGAGCAAGGGACTCTGAAGCATGGAGTAAGACCAATTTGGAAAATGGTGAGGAGTTGTTTAGGAGATCAGAGATATTGCAAGGCAGTGGAAAAAGGACAAAAGGCATTAGAACAGTTAAAAGAGGAGCGCTTGGTCAAATCTGGGAAAGATACTTTGGAAGAGGATAGCTCAGAGTTTAAAGAGGAACTTAAAATGTTAACAAAGAAAATGGAGAAGTCATCTTTGAGGAAGAGTTCTGACTGCACTCGGATAGAGCCCTCAGGTCCGGGGCCGCCTGTGCTGGCCCCGCCTTCATATAATGAGACTTCCCCTCCGAGTGATCCTAGTGGGCGGTCATTCTGTCCAAATGTCTGGAGGGAAGTGAGACATGAGCTGTACTACCCTGTCTTTCAGGATGGAGGGGGAAATCGTTATCATGAACCTCTCGATTTTAAGGTAATTAAAGCACTCATTGAGTCTGTCCACACTTATGGGATTAATGCTGCTTTCACTGTAGCTCAGGTGGAAGCTCTTAGTCATTATTGCATGACTCCTAGTGACTGGATGAGCTTGGCACGTGCCTGCCTGTCCTCTGGGCAGTATTTAGATTGGAAGGCTTTCTTGATTGAGTTTGCTAATGAACAAGCTGCTGCTAATCGTGCAGCAGAAAACCCAGCCTGGGATGTGGTCATGCTTCTTGGACAAGGTTGATATGCTCAACAACAAACTGGGTATCTGGCTCAGGTGTTTGAGCAAATCAATTTAATCGCAACCAGAGCTTGGAAATCATTGCCTAACAAAGGGGAAGTGAATGGCAATCTAACCAAGGTTATTCAGGATTCCCTGGAGCCTTTCTCAGACTTCATGGCTATAATGGTTGAAGCAGCTGGAAGGGTATTTGGAGACCCTGATTTGGCAATGCCCTTAATTAAGCAACTTGTGTATGAGCAATGTACAAAGGAGTGTAAAGCAGCTATCACTCCTTATAAGAACAAGGGGTTGGAAGCCTGGATGCCTCAGTGCAGACTGCCGCTACCTTGAATAATTTGTCAGCCAATGTAGCCATGGCCTTGGATGTATTGTGGCAGGTGGCCCAGATTGGCTGTGAGTGGAAAATGACTGGTTTGTGTGTGACCTCTGTGCCATATCAAAATTATACTGTAGCTGCAAATTTGTCTAAGCAACTCTCTCAGTATCTTACAGGAAATTGGTCTGGCGAGTTTGATAAGCTGATGCAGAATCTGAGAACTGCCATCGTGCATGTGAATTCCACCCGGGTTGATGTCTCTGTTGCTGAAGGACTGTCAACATGGATCCTCCGAGCCATGAATCATCTGAGGGAATGGGTGCCCTAGGAGGCATGCTCTTCCTAGTCAGTTTCATTGCCCTATGGTGTATCTGTAAGATGAGGATTTCACAGAGGAGAAGTAATGCCATGCTGGTGCAAGCCTTTGCTGCCTTGGAGGCTAGACAGCTACGCTGGGCACCTTTTTGTAGAGGATCCACAGGAGAGGAAGGACCTTTTCCCTGGACTGGATGTCAGGAGCGCAGAGCAGTTTGGGTTCAACAAGATTATTTTTCCTTTAGCCCCATGATTAGTAATATAGTGAATAAGTCTTGTACAGGAATGCTTGATATATCTACTAGGGATCCTCAGCAGACTGCCACCAATCCTTTTGATTTTTGGCTTTTGTGTGGAGTAAATGGAAGTTGCATGGACTTGGGACCTGTCATTATGCTTGGGGGAGGAATTTATCAAAGAGGTAATTTTTCCCTAGGGTCCGCTACCAGATTGGATTTCTCTAGCGGTAGTGGCTCTGGTACTTGGAATTCTTTGTTTCATTCTTACCGCAACAAGAACTTTTCAGCTTCGCCAGTATGTCTCTGGCCTCCTTTTCTGTGGATTGTAAGTAATGGGAGTGCATCCTTGGGTGAAGAAAAGTTAGTATGCACTCTGGGCACATGTTTTTATGCCCTATGCTGGAATGCCACAGCCTTTCCTGTGGCTGTGGTGACTAGAATGCCTCGATATGTACCAATTCCTGTAGAGGCTCCTAATACCATGATGCTATTCAGGTTTAAAAGAGATTTTGGCATCACTGCAGCTATTGTTACTGCTATCACTGTTGCTGCTGTGGGAGCTACTGCCTCAGCTATTGCCTTGTCTAGTTCTATACAGACTGCCAATGCCCTGAATAACATCTCAGCCACTGTGGCACAGGCATTGGATACTCAGACCTCTATGAATTCTCATCTCAAAGGAGGTCTTATGATAGTTAATCAATGCATAGATTTAATACAAGAACAGACTGATTCTCTTTGGCAATTAGCACAATTGGGGTGTGAGTGGAAATTGCAAGGTTTGTGTGTTACTTCCATGCAGTATCAAAATTTTACAAAGGCTGCTAATTTGTCTAAACAATTGTCAAAGTTCCTCTTACAGGATTGGTCGGCTGAATTTGAAAATTTGATGAGAGAGCTGAGAGCGACAATCGTCCACATTAATTCCACTTGGGTGGATCTGAGCCTGGCTACTGGTTTGACTTCCTGGATACAGACGGCTATGGATCATCTTAAGGAGTGGGCGGGCGTAGGCTCTTTGGCAATACTAATGATACTAGCCTCTCTGGTTTGCCTATGGTGCATCTATAAAATGAGAGCTACACAAAAGCGTAATGCAGCCATGATTATACAAGCCCTTGTCGCCATTGAGGCGGGCCAGTCCCCTCAGGCATGGCTCGCTGCCGTGAAGTAAATCTTCACTGAGCATAGTCCCTGCCCACTGAGGTATTCGTTCCATGGATATTAGGGTCTGGCAAGTCAGTGACGGAGTTGACGGGTAAGTCTTGGCCACCTAAGACAGGGCAGTCCCGAGTGGGGAGGCTGACCCAGAGACGGGTAAGAGTTTGAGCACCGCCCTCCTACAGGCTCAGGCCCACCATGAGATCCCCAGATAGAGGGATTACGAAGCCTTTCCAGGGACTTCTACCAACTTTAGAAAAAATAAAAAGGGGGGAACTGTAGAGAGCTGCAATGTGCCGCACCCTAAAGATGGCACCGGTCTCCGCCTTCCACCAGCCCGACAGTGAGCGCTCTCTATGATAATAAGTTCATATTTGGCAAAGACCGCTGATCTGGCTTGCTTCCGCATACGTGGGCCTCTAAGATAGCACCACTTGGCTTTACTTGACTGGCTGCTCATTTTAGTATTTAGCCTGTGGGTTGGGTCTGCCTGGGCATTCAGAATTCGGAGTTTGGAAGACTGTTTTCAAGGGACCTGAATAAACTGCTGGAGAAGAGCTTTTGTGAGTTGCGTCATCCTTGCTGGTCGAGGGGGACGCGACACTAGGCATGGAGGTAAACATTTCTGTAATCCCAGCTCTTGGGATACTGAGGCAAGAGAATCAGGGCCAGCTTGTATGTAGGAAACCCTGTCTTAACAAACACAACTCAGATTCGAATTTTTATTGTTATTCGAATCTTTATTGTTCCTGTTTTGTTTTCCTTTGGGAAATTCCATTAACTTCTTTCAGTGGCTTTGCTCTAATATTTTCTGTCTTGATCATATCCTTGTATGAGCTACTTCAAATTCAGACAGCCTCACTTGTCTCTTGAGAGTTTAGCTGTTTGTTCTCTTTTCTCTTCATTGGCCAGTGCCCCACAAACCGTAACATAACTGTGACATCCATCCTGCCTGTGTACACTTCTCGATTCCCTATTACTACAGAGGCATCACCTTGCCTACACATGACAGTGTGTGCTGAACTCATATATGGGAGTTGAACCTGCCAAGACTGGTAACAAAGTTCTTGGCATGGCTAAAGACTTGGTAATCATCTTTGATCAGTGTTTACCATGTGCCTCTTTCTTGGTCCTTCCCTTCATTTTTTTTTCCTGATAATTGAACAATATACTAACCTTTGCCTCAGGATCTATATTTTGGGGAACACAGATAAAGATTCTTCCTTTTGGGAACATGTTTAAACTCTTGATTTCTAAATTAATGACATTGATTATTTTTTCTCCATTAAAAAAATAAAAATTTAACACCATAACCTTTTCTACTCACCAATATATTTATGCTATTAATTTTTTATAAATTTAGTTAGAATGATCAATATTTGCTATTATAGTTATCTTTGTATAATTTATAGGCAAGTAACACATGCTATACCAGAAAAACTTTATTTTATTTTTACTTACTTTTTGTGTGCCTATCATTAATTAGCAATTCACTCTTCAAACAAGACATTAAACCTTCTCAGAATATATCTATCACATGTTCTAAGGAATCTGTTGGTTCAACTGCTGTTTACTCAGGCTAATCCTTTTGAGGACATTTGATCTTCTTTTTCAAATAAGAATGTACTTTCTAGGTTTCCTGTAGAGTAATCAGCCTGGAGTATCTTTTTACAATCACTGCTGTAATTTACTTAATTTCACTCTCAAGTTTTGGGTTTTGCATCCTGTTCTTTCTTGTTTCCCTTCTTTATTTACATAGAAAATTTCTTCAAAAAATTCCCAAGGCACATTTTTGGTGGTGAATCTTTGCGACTGTGCAGGTCTATAAAGCCTTAACTCCTTTAAGTGTTAATGGGTTTTCACTATTATCTTACTATATTTCTTTTGAGAAATTTCATGGCATTCTCATTTGTAGTCTTTTTGTGTCTCATGGGAACTTTAGGATTTTTTTCCTTGGGTAATCTGAAGTATTATGGTGATATTTCTTAAAGTGTGGCAATTATGGTTCGCAAAATTCCATGATTCTTTTCCATAATATGGAATTGCACCTAGAAAACAGCTGGCTAGTGAGCTTCACTTTCCAACTCTCTGGAAACTAAATGTGGTCTAGGACTAGTTCCCACCAATAGAATGAGAGTAGAATGGAGGACTTCTGTTTGGACCAAGCCTTTTTTGAAATAGAAATGCTTTCTCTGTGTTCTAACAAATTATGGGTCAACAAGCCATCAAATAAGTATTCATGGACACCTGAACCATCGGATGGAGCAGACCTCCTTTCCTTCCCTGAACTTGTGCATAAATGAGATAACAGTCTTATGACAGCAAAACATATTTGAGGCATGTTTTTCAAGATTTTAAGAAATCCTGGTGTGTGTGTGTGTGTTTGTGTGCTGTAAACAGCACAATATTCCTATTTTCAGTAGGGTACTTTGTTGATAAATATTATTATGAACATGTATCTTTTGTTTGTAGAGGATTTTCTTTTAGCATTTAATTAATAATATTTTGCATGTTCTTAATTTTTTTCTACAATATCAGCAGATATGTATCTCTCAGTAAATCTCTTAATTTTATCATCTTTTCCTCTGTAATCAAAAAAATTTTTTTCAGGTAGAGTAGTTATTGTACATGCATGGATACTTTAAAGTTTATCGTTAGCATATGTAACTCATTTTGGCTAAATAAAATCTATTTAAACCATGTAATTCTTATTTTGTACACAATATACCTTACTTATATTTCAATTTTTATAATTGTTCTTCGACTTCCCATGTTTTTCTATATTTTATTAACCTTTTGTCTTGTGTGCCTATCCACACAGGCTAGAGGAAGGCACTGGATCCCCTGAAGCTGAAGCAAGCACCCTCAACAGCTATGCAATCTCTTCAGGCCTTCATTGTCTACATTTGTAGATTCTAAAGTTTTGTTGAACTCTCTTAATTATTATCGCTTCATATCCTGTTTTTCTTTTTTATGTAAAATTTTTTCACAGGGATATAGAAGAGAGAGGACAGATGTGTTCAGTCTTCTATGTCTAACCTAAAATATATTTTAGGGATCTTTAAAAGAAGGAACTTTAGAAATATTCATACTTTTATGAACCCCAAATTGCAAGGAAAGCAGAGCTGAGACAAGTGGAGAGAAAGCCTTCTTAAAATTCCATCCAGTGCTTTCTTCCCTGAGCATCTGCCCGGCACATATAGTCCAAAGTTCTTCCTTTGTTGGTTGTGCACTCTGAAATACAGAGCTTCCTTTAGTCTTCCTGAAGTAACATTGAGCTTTCAGACAGTAAATTCTTCACTTAATGTGTAGAATATATTGCTCATATAAATTGTAAATGCAGTGTGTTAATCAGATCTGCCACTAAGTAAATTGCTTGAGTTCTCCTGGCAGTTAGAAAACCTTAGACTCCTGGGTTTGCTATTTCTCTTAGCTGACAACTCAAATGAAAGAAGAGAATACTTCAGGATTAGAACCTGAAATATAACTTGAAGCCAAAATGCTATCTTTATACTGCTTCACAGGAGTGTCTTATTTTCTTATTCAACTTAAGTTGCTGCAGGGCAGAAGCAATGTCAGGCAGAGAATTCTTCTGTGTACTTTTTTCTTCCTTTAGGAGACTGTAAGACTTTGTGCTGTCTTATCAGTATATCAGTACTGATCCACGTGTCAAAGGTGCACATTTATTGCAGCAGAACCTCTGTGGAAAGTCTTGTGATGAAACATTTAAACATCTCAGTTGATTCTTGCTACCCTGGAGTTTGAAATCTCCTCATCCACGGAGTGATAAGCAGCACAGACATTTCCAAATTGTCATTTTAGTTAAGTAAATATTCTAATATGTGCTATTGAAATGTATTTAAGTACATTTATCTCTTAAAAATAAAATTGTGACAATTTTTAGTGACCCAGTTTTGTTCTGATAAGTAGTTTCTATTGAAGCCCATGTAATGATCTGGGCAGGAAGAAATTTGCAAGACTGGACAGGAAGACTGTGCAATATGAGAACAGCTAAACCTCAATGGTATGGTATTATATGCTTTTATTTAAAGCATTAGTTTGAACAAGCCTGCCTTCTGTGTCCTTTTGGACTTTTTACATCATTTTACTCAATTACTTTTCTAGTTACATATTGCTGCATCACAAATTGCCTCGGATCTACAGCAAAGGGAGTTTTCATCTTATTATGATTAAAGATTTGAAGGGTGGGAATTTGTATAAGGCACATTTTCCACAATGTCTGGAGTCTCACCTGGAAAGTTCTAGAGCAGTTGTGACTAGAATCTTGAGGTGATTTTTTTCATCCTTTTTATGGCTGAACAAGCTGGGAGCATGGGCTTAGCTGCCACAGCTGTGAGGCAGATCCCCAGGGCTCTCTGGCTAGCCAGCCTAGCCTCATCAGCAAGCCACAGGTCTGATGAGAGATCCTGTCTGACTCCCCAGTGTTGGGATTGCAGATGTGTTCCATCACATTGGCTTCCTATATAGGTGCTGGGGAATGAACCCAGGTTCTCACTTTGCAAAACAAGTATTCCCAACTGCCTATACCCTCAGCTAATAGGCTCTACCTTTTTAAAAATATTATTTTTTTCTCTCATACAATACAACCCGACCCTGACAGCTTCCTCTCTTTCTACTCCTTCCAGTTCCCTGCCACCTCCCTTTTCCTCCAAATCCACCACCCCATCTCCTCCCAAGCCTTCCCCAATCCCCCGAAAAAGGAACAGGCCTCCCAGGGTCATCAACCGAATACATAGGCTCCACCTCTTAATAGGAGGAATATGAAAGAATTTAAGGATCATGTCTTAAAGCTCACTGCAACAGAGTTAAGAAGTGTCTAGTTGTTGAACCATTAAGATCCTTTCTGAGCTCTTCCATTCATAAAGAAGAGTGATTCTTTTCTTTTCTAGTGAGGCAAATACAGCCAAGTCCTGTACCTGTATATTTTATTTACATATGTGATTTCATGACCACTCTGTAGAGTTGATTTAAGGAATGAAGACACTGATGTCCTGAAGGCAGATCAGCTTGATCAGGGCTACACAGCAGGGAAGGTCTGATTTGGGAGCTCAGGCCCTGGGCTATTCTCTAATAGGCAGCACTTTCATATTTATGTGAGGTCCTCCCAGCCCAGGGAGTTTACATAATCTAATGTCACTGGTGAGGGCTGAAATTTATTTCTAATCACACTATCAAATATCTCAAGCCCTTTGAAAAGTTGCTTTTGGCTAAATGGTGCCTGGATTGTAAACCTTATCAACTAGCAAAACACTCAGGGGCTACAAATTTTTTAAGGTTTTCATTTCCTGTGGAAAAAAAGAAAATGTTCGTAGTTGCACTCTGCTGCTGAATTTGTACCAAGAAGTAAAAAGATGCCTTTCTTTGTGAAAAGGGCAGGACACTTCCATTTGTTTTTCCCAGAGGGGTCAGCAATTTGGTCTAATTTTTGTGACAAGCTTACTAAGGGTCAGAGAATGTCAGGCGTGCACAAGGCCTTGTGCAGCAAAAGTGTAGACAGGAAGAAGAAAGGTTGATATCAGGTAGAAACATAAACAGAAAACAGACTAGGAGGGGTCAGGCCAAGGGAAAAGGCACGACTGTTTCTAAATCTTTCAGAACTGGACTCAGTCTCTACACCAGCTCAAGCCAAAACATGGTTAATGAAGCTGAAGCCGACCAGAGATGAGAAATCTCAGCTGGGAGGCCAGAGAGTTACCAACTAACCAAAGAAAGGAGGCCAAGCCCTCCTGTGCTATGTGTTTATTTCAGACTCTTTACTGCTTGGTGGAAGAGGAAGGGAGGGCTGCAATGGATGGCCACTC
>CAJQZJ010004752.1:8607521-8620668 GCA_907164525.1 Lophiomys imhausi
AAAAACTGTAGTACATCTACACAATGGAATACTACTCCGCCATCAGAAACAATGAAATCATGCAATTTGCAGCCAAATGGATGGAACTAGAGAAGCTCATCCTGAATGAGCTAACCCAGACTCAGAAGGATATACATGGCATCTATTCACTTATAATTGGATTTTAGCCATATAGTACAGGATAACTATACTACAACCAATGCACCAAAGGGAACAGGAATATAGACTTTTTTTTCCTGTCAATGAGATACTTTTCCCTAGTGGTTCTGCCTTGTAGGCCCCCAGTGTATGAGGAGGCTCTTGGCCCTCATATGACTGCTGAACTGGGGTGGGGGACTGCTATGGAGGGACACTCCACTCCAGAAGAGTGCGATGGAAGGGATGGGGGTAGAGGGTCAGAGGGCGGGACTGGGAGGGGTGGAAAGAGGACACTGAGATGGAGATATAACATGAAGTAAGAAATAAATATATAAAAAAGAAATGATAACAGTGTAAGTAGTTTGAGAGGAAGAAAGAATGGTGAAACTCACCAGCCTTTGCTCATTTCCTCTTAGATTTCCATGTTTTCTAAGAGAGGATCATTTATCTGTGAATCCATTTGGATTTATTTCCTACTGAGAAATAATGATGTCCTAACTCTATCCTTAAGAATCATAGAGAGCTCTTGTTTTTCTTTCCCTTTCTTCCTCCCTCCCTGGCTCCCTTCTTTCCTTATTGTTACTACTACTGCTACTACTACTACTACTACTACTACTACTACTACTACTACTACTACTTACTTTTGGCAGATCTTCATTATATAGCCCAGGTTGGCCTGAAATGTGCTGCAATTCTTCTACACCACCTCCCCCTCCCCCTATTAAGTTCCAGGGTTACAGACATTTTGTACTATGCTTTTATTTCCTTCCACTTTTGCAATGATGGGGATGAGACTCAGAGACTGATGTGTGCCAAGCAAATGCCCAATACCCAGCTACACATTCAGCCCAACATCTGTATTTTTTTTCCTTGAGTCTTCAACTTTCTGGCCCATGAGCTATGTGCTTACTTACATTATGCTCAATTCTATATGTTGTTTAAATGTGTAGAATCAATTAATAAAAACAATTGTTGTAACAGTGCTTCTCACCAATGCTTAATTAAATAGTGATTTTTTTTTGCCTATAATTTTAAGCTAATGGATGCAGATGCATTGCAAACCTAGTTATATACTCTTATCTTGGTTCATATACAAATTGATTATTTTCCACCAAACCTGAGCTTGAATATTTCTCAACACATGATTCAGGTAGCCACTCATATTAGTGTTGGTTCTTGAAGGGAAGCTTCAAGTAATGAATCTCATTACTCAGTGGTAACAGGAAATGCAGAGAGAATGTAGTCAGATTGATTTAGAGAAACAAAACTCTTGATGATTTAGACACGGAAGTACAAATGGAGGTCAAGCTGGACCTAGGTATGGCAGAGACTGTGATACCCATAGCTTGTCCTGTCAGGTGCCTATTTTTTTTCCTATGCCTGTGACAGATCCTTGCACATTGGCAGGTCCCTATCCTCATTAGCTTCATCTTTTTCTTTCTCTACCTTAGGCTTTTCTCCAGTGTTCCTAGAGCTTGGTTGTCTATAAAAGATAGATCTAAAAGTATAAAAGAGCTAAGCTCCCATGAGGAACCCTCAGCTAATAAGCAGGCAGGGAGAGACAAGTCTTGTTCTCTATACTTCTAGTAGGAGGGTCCTGAGGTTTGATTGTCAGAAGATCTTTCCCAACTTGGTCTTTCCTACTTTTTACTGACTCTTCCATCTTCCTGTTCTACCTTCTTAATGTTATCTTCCTAGGTTGACCTTCGAAGTCATCTATTTTCCTCTCAGTCCTTATGTTTGTGTCTATATTTAGGGAGCTCAAATGAAAATTCTACACTAGTAAATCACTGAAATACATTTGTGTATGATGAATATGTTATTGAAATCCACTGTAAGACAGTACGTATGATTGACAATACTGGATTGTTCACTTAAATCTTTTAGAGGATAAATATCATGCTGTGTCCCTGCCATAAAATAAAAGAACACCCACAAGGCTAGTACAAGGGAATTTTTGGCGATAGTGGATATTTTAATTACTTGATTGGGTTGACAGTCTCACATGGGTATGCAGTACAAAAGGCAGGCTGCAATTCAAATTGTCCTTTGAGATCTCAATATATATACGCTAAAGGTTTGTTTAGCTCCAAAATATCAAAATAATTTCTTCTTTACTCCGGATTGAAAGGTAATACTTTATATATTGTCAAAAAAACCAAATTTGCTCCAGGAAAAATATTACCTGACCCCCCCCAAAGAAAGGTAATTGTCCCAGAGTTAGGATTAGGGCAGGGCTCTGTTCTTATCTTTCCAGGAGATTTAAAGCATCCATTCAAGGAATCCAGGGACAACTGGACAACGGAAACCTCAGCAGAAAACAGATCAGACACCAAAGAAGACAAGTGGTCCAGATGATCCAGCCTTGCAGACTTCTTCAATAGCAGTTTCCTCAAAAGTCTACAACCACAACAACTCAAAATCGCTAAGATCGTTCAGCTCCACAGACTGCTCCAGGCAGAACTTCAGTAAAGCTCTGAAGATCAGCTTCTGTCTATGAATTTCTTAGGACATCTAAATAGCTGAGCACAAAGGGACTGAACATCAAATGATTCTATTAACATTTTTAACCATTTTTCCATTCTTATTTGGGCCCCAAACAGGTTTACTACGTCCCAAATCAGCAGGAAGTCATTTTAAGAGAACAACGTCCCATCCCCAGAAGGTGGGGAGGGTGTTCCCCCCACTTTGGTTATTTGATAGATAATAGAAAATTTTGTTATTTAGGGGAAAAGACTACAAGCTGTTAAATGGTCTTGTTAAATGGGTTTTGGAGGTTAGACCCAGGGACTTCTCTCTTTTTCTTTTCTGTATCCTCCTTTCTCTCCTATATAGGAGTGAACAGACTTGAGAAAAATGGGACATAGACATAGTATAGGAAAGATCAAGAAAAAAGGACAGATTATTGAATATAGCCTTATACCTTTGTATACTGATACAAACTTAATTTTTGTATAACATGCCTAATTAAATTTTTATAGCAATAATATTTTAATATCTATGTTGGAGTCATTGATTTTGTTTTCTATCTCTTTTTTTAAAAATTTTTTTGTTTATTTATTATGTACACAGTATTTGCTCTACATATATGCCCGGGCAGATCTCAATGTAGATGGCTGTGAGCCACCATGTGGTTGCTGGAAATTGAACTCAGGACCTTGGGAAGAACAGCCAGTGCTCTTAACATCTGAGCCACCACTCCAGCCCTGTTTTCTATCTCTTGAGTTAGAGAGATCATTGGTAGACTGTATTACTGTTGATAATTATTCATATAGTCTCATTATTCCATTCAGAATGTCCGTTTGACATGTGAAGATTTTCTATTACATCTTTGTTCTGCCATCCAGCAGGAAAGCTGTAGGTGAGGCTTTTCTGTTAGACTGGAGTTTGGCATGAAGGTTCAAATGCAACAAAACCTCAGCTAAACTACAATGAGCACATACAAGATGAGGAAACAACCTTCTTCTTAGTATAAATTACTGTGAATTTAGAGTAATCTCTTATCACAACCTAACAGGCTACAATTACCAAATTTGAAAATAACTTAGTACTGGGATTTCCAGTGTTGGTAAGTCATAAGATTTACATAGGAGATTTTTATACTTATATACCTGAAGTTTGAATTCTTTATTCTGTAGTTTACAGTGAAATAAAAGAATTTGCATTTTAAAAAACCTTACTGAATGGTTTTAACAATTTCCCTGTTAGAGAACCATCTATATTGCTTATTAAAGGTTAAAGGAGACTGGCAACTTGAAGTTTTCTTATCTTCCAGCTAATTTCTAAAAACACCATTGTGACTAAGGTCAGAATTTGAATTAGCTATGAATTCTTTCTTCCCATCTTAACTGTATACCTGAGTTAGGGATAATTCTAAATTAGTATTATCCAAAGCAATAAAATTTAATTGTATGTCAAAGAGAGGCCATCTAGGTTCAAACCTAATCAAAAGTGACAGATGTAGCATGTTACTAAGGGCATTGGGAGGCCACAAAGGCAGATATCAGTGGGACTTTAATAACAGAGTCAATTTTTTGCATAGATTCACGGAGGGCACTAGTGTCCTCACTATTCAGATGATACGAGACCCCAGGGATAATTCATGGTAGAGACCAGGAGATGAAATTAGGGTGGTACAAGGGCGATGAATGAAATTGTCTAGTATCCCACCTGGCAGCCCTGTGCCATTCACTTTTCTAGGTCACTGTATGTGTTTCCATTTTAGAACCTGCTTTATTTGACTCAATTTTGACTTTCTTCTTTGTACCGATTCTGAGGGAGACATCAACAGATTCTGCTGATGCTCTGAATTCTCTCAAGGAGAGAAGAGCAGAAATCCATCAGCTCATTTAGGGAGGCAATCCAAGGTAGAGCGTGTGATTAGGAGAGAAGGATACTTTCCAGACTTACCCAGGTTCTTCAGTGATCTATGCTTGTAAAGTGATTTTTTTTCTCTTGCGCAATTGTCATCATTGATCCATGATGACGGTCACGGCCTTGAACTCATGAACTGAAGACTTGTTCAGGAACTCAGAGACTCTTGAGCTGTCATGCAACAGGAGGAAGACTCCCATGCTTTACTTCCTTTTTGTCCCTGATCTTAGCCTGCAGCACTTGGCATCTGAGTCTGTTGTGTTTCTCACACAAAGTTTGCCAAGGACTTATCTAACTTGGTCATATTTCTTTCTCTTCAAAGATTTTATAATGCTATCAATTTCATGTCCATTAAAGCCTCATCCTGTACTTTAAAGTTGTAATGATAAGAGTTTTCACTTACTAAGAATTTTCTACATGCCAAGGATTGACTGTGACTTACAGAAGTCCACTGAAGCAGCTAATATTAGCTCCATTTTTCATAAGAAGAAGTAAAAGTTTATAGAGGTCCAGTCCTTATCTATGGTCATACAATAAGTACATATGGATATTAGGATACCATGCTAAGTTCTGAACTGTGCTTGCTAGCAAATTTCAAGGTCTCAGGACCATTTTACGGCAATAATTTTATATGGGTTGCATAAAAGATACAGAGGTAAATAGTTAAACGTTACTTTGTCTCTGAAGATATTTTATCTTTTTTTAGGGGATATGCATGAGTTTGTGATTTCACACATGTGTATGGATGCACAAGTGTGTGGTGGCATGTATGTTTGTGTGTGTGTCTGTGGAAGTCTATGGTTGATACTGGGTTTCTTCTTTGACCCCGTCCACCTTATGTATTGATGCTTGAACAGCTTGCCATTTCAGTCTCTGGCTAACCAGCTTGCTCCAGATTCCCTGTCTGTGCCTCCTGTAGTGGGATTACGTAGAGACCACTCTGCCCACCTGAATTTTATGTAGATTCTGTGTATGTGACCTCCAGTACTTATGCTTGCATGGCAAATGTTTTATCTGATGAGCTGTATCCCTAGACCCTCTGATGACATTTGTTGAAGAGATAGCATTTGAACCCCAGTGGATTGATGAAAGAAGATTGTCTTTATCAACAGAAGTGGGTATTAACAATCTGTAGTAGGTGGAAGTGGATCGCTGGAGGAAGGAAAAACCATCCTTTTGTTCTGAATGAAGATGTGCATCTTCTCCTGTCCCTAGCTACAAGCAATGCTGGCTCTTTACTCTTTAGACTTGGTTTGGGAATTTATTATCCCACTGTATTTTGGTTCTCTGGCATGCAGATGGCAGATAGTGTTAGCCAATTCCAGCAATAAATCTTTCATATCTGTATATATCCTACTGAATCTTTTTCTTTGGAGAACCTCAATTAACATGGATTTTGATGCTGAGACTAGTTCTAAGGGAACAGAATTTTAATAAGTTTTGTAAGTCAATCTAAGAGCTTCTGAAATTAGCTTCTAATATGCCGAGATATTTCCAGTTCTAAAGATAATTCTTGGCATGAACTCTTTGTAGTAAATACTCAGAGCATCTGAATTATTTACCTCTAATGAACTACTTATAAGAAACAATGAACTAAGTGATTTGGTATATATACTTTCAAAAATTAATATATATATATTTATTATTTATATATTATATTTACTTATTATATGTATATTATATATAATTATATATACTATATAAATAATAAGTTGTTTATTGTTTCTAAGGCATTGGACAAAGTGCTGAAGCAAACCAATAAAAAGATTCAAACTCCAATCTGAAGTGACACATAAATGACCCCATAGCATATAGGGGTTCCCAGAATAACAATCTTGTCTATTTCAGATAAATGGCTGAAATAAGTGAAAACTAAATACAGAATCTTGGTTTGCGATCAATGGAATTATGGCACAAGTTGAGTTCTTAGCAAACTGAGAGCATTAGCGGAGGAAGACCTTGATGAAGATGGGGACCTTGACCAAACTTCTCATTAATCATCTTTGCACTTGAAGCCTTCTCATTTCCAGTGAAAGAGACTTAATGACTAGTGAAACTGGCTTTACCCTCAGCCAAAAAAAACTTCCTAAATTCTTATAGAAAGGTCTTCCCACTTAAAGCAACAGTGGTATCTCAGAATTGATCTCTCTTCCCACAGTAGTGATCACATTCCTTGTAATGGGATGATCTCTGTAGTTAAGCCAGAGGATTTATCTTGAATTGCCTGAAGAAGTTATATAGACCCCAGTTGATGAAACTGGTGTGCAAGTCAATGCTGATTCTTCTAAAGACTTACCCTATTTGTATGTACATCTACACAGAACTCAATTCCAGCAAGCTCCCAAGATGAAATACAAAGTATGATGTGTGATGAGTATATCACGTTGTAAAAGAATTACATACATTTTTTAGTCTATGTTAGAGAAATCAGGGAAATGTATGGGAATGGACAAGAGAGCTGTGGAATAATGGTGGAAGAAACAAAGTTGGAGAAGGCTTAGTGTGTTGATGGGAGCTCACTGAACTAAGATTCTGCATTACGGTTAGGAGGTTGAAGTTTGGCTGTGCAAGATCCCCTGCAGGTTCATGTCTTGGAACACTTGGTCTCCAGATGGTGGCATTGCCTTGAAAGGTTGCATAACCTTTAGGAAATAAAAGCTCACTGGGGCAAGGGGTTAGCTTGAGGCATGCCTTGGAGTTTTATAGTTCTATTCCACTTCTTGTCCATTTTCTGCTGTCTGGCAATAGACCCAGTGTAGTCCGCTGCCTCACACTTCTGCTGACATGTCTTCCTAGTTTTGAGATCCTGTATCCTTTCTCAATCTGTGAACCAAAATAAACATTTCTTTCCTTAAGTTGCTTTTGTCAGGTATTTGTCACAGTGATGAGAAATGTGGGGGATGTAGGAGCGTTCTAACAGTTGGTTGGTTGATGGAAACTTGAATCAAAGATGACTGGCTCACTGTGAGCAAATTGGAAAGACCTTATCAAATTGGTTTTATATAGAGCAGCAGTTCTCAACTTTCCTGATCCTGTGACCATTTAATATAATTCCTCATGTTGTGATGACCCCAACCATAAAATTATTCTCATTGCTACTTCATAACTGTAGTTTTGGTACTGTTATGAATCATAATGTAAATATCTGTGTTTTTCCATGATCTTAGGTGACCCCTATGAAAGAGTCCTTTGTCCCCCAAGGGGGTCACAAGTTACAGGTTGAGAGCCACTGATGTAAAAGAAGGTATTAAATGGCACAGGGGGATTAGAAGTTTACAGTGAATTTTCCTTTGAAGGCTTATTCTCCTATTCAGGAGTATGCAGAAGATACCCTGTTTACCTTGAGAAAAAACTTACATAGGGAGTCCATGTTCTTTTCAGAGTTCAACAATCACTCTCCTGTGTTTTTGCCTTACAGTGGAAAATATAGCTGATCAGATAAGCAGTAAGGGCAGTGTAACTGAGTAGATCTGGTTAATAGTGACCATGTGGCTGCACTACCCTGAAGAGTAAGGAGGAGTAGTTTTCTTGGCAGGCATCAGCATTAATATAGCATTCAGAACAGCCCAGGTCTTATACACCTATGGTGGTAGCTAGCTCTTTAGAACCCTTTAAATGAAACAGAGAGAAAAATATGAGATCTTCGTATTTGAGCTGTATAAATAGAAAAGTTCCAGCTCAACTATAAAATGTCTAGGTTGAAACATAAAAATAGAAAAAGTCCTGTCTGGGTTATGGAACTGGAGCCTCTATAATGAAAAGGTTGTGTCCCTTTGAGGAAGGACTACTGTAAAAGACTGAATCTTTAAAATGCTAGTTCTTCAGCCTTTCCAAAATGAAAGAATGGTTTCTTACCATAGCAACCATCCTTCTGGGGGAAAAAATCGCTCTTCTTGGAAACTATTAAACAGTATTTATGATTTGATATTGATTCCAGGATGCTCCAGATGTTACTGTGGTAAATGGAGTAAGGGTCTTTGAAGGTTATGTAACAAATAGGATTTTAGCTCAGATCTGTCTTTGCTAGGGATAGCCCATCTGAGGGCTGTCTGTCTAGCCTCAGAATTCATAATTAAATATGTAGAAAGTGGAATCTCCATATGTTTCTGCTCTTGAGGATTGTTAAGACGTTTAAGATTTTGTTTATGTGAGTCAAAACTGGAATGATAAAAGTTGCATATCTTCACATTCCTATCACTTTTTAGTGTCTGCTTTGAAGATGTATAGATTCTTATCACATCAGTCTAGGACATCATTATACCACAGCCTTTTATGGAACTGCAGGGAAACTAGCAAGCAGCTCTGGACATGAAACTAAGCAAATATTTCAAGACAGTAAACTAAAAGGAATATACTTGAAGAACAGCAAGTTCCTTTTAAAAAAGATTTATTTTTAATTGCTTGTGTATGTTATGTGTGTGTGTGTGTGTGTGTGTGTGTGTGTGTGTGTGTGTATATCTTTCTGTGAGATGCCTACATAGGTCAGACAGTTTGAATCTCCTGAAGCTGAGATATAGTCAGTTGTGAGCCATTTGAAGTGCATGCTGGAAAACCGACTCTGCAAGAGCAGTATGTATTCTTAACCACTGAGATATCTGTCCAGCCGCCAAGAACTGGCAAGGTTCTGAAGAAAATAGATGAGAGATGATAAAAGACAGACACTTTAGGAAAATTCCTTATTTTTATGAGTATTGGACCAGACTGTAGTTTTGGAACTGTCCTGATCATTCTGAGGCTGTTATATATGGTTTCCTAAGTGCTAGTATGTTCACTTTATTTGGCGTTGAACATAGATAGGTATTTCTATGTTTGTTCATCTTTTATCATTAACCACCCAATTAACTTTACTACCATTGATGGCTTTCAAATGCTCCAGGAAAAGGCTATTGAGTTCTTACTTTGTTTAGTCAGCATCTCTCAAATGGTACTTTGCCCATTTATGACTGCTTCCCACCAGCCCATCTGGCATGGGTGACATGTTCCTGCTGTGGGTTTTCCCTCTCTTTCACATAATTGACATTTCAATATTCTCATTAGCATTATTAAAAATTGCCGAGATTAAATATTTTCTTATCATGGACATGCCATTCTTACACACACACGTACACACTGTCATTCATACATACATATATTACGTATGTGTGCAGTGTGTACGTGTGTGTGTAAGAATGGCAGTATAATAGAACACACATTAGTATATTCTAACTTCATGGAGAATCTTGGGAGAATCCTTTTCATTTTCCAGTTTCCTAGGAAGTTAAAAACGGAAATAGATGCTGTATGTAAAATTGATTAAAATGCAATTATAGCTCACAGGGAGGTGAAAGCAGATATAAGCTCTATAATTATTTGGTTCTGTGTGTCTTGTTTTCACTCAGAAGGCAAGGCCTTTGATCTTTATCCTTTCCAGGGTTTAATCTGAGACTAGAGGACACTTGTTTCATAATCATCTTGTGAGGTTATGTAACATACAATACATTTATGCACAGATATTGCCACTAAATAATTGCCAAGTACTTAGTATCCTCTCAAACATGTATACACATCTGTAGATCAAGTTCTTTAAACTATGAATCAGGTCTATTTATATATAACTGGCTTTTTTTCAGTGCTCAGAATGAATTTTAAAAACTTTTAAAATTATTTTTATTTATAAACTTTTAAACTAGTTCTTTTTGCAAATTTCCTACAATGTATATTGATCCTATTCAGTTTTCTTCCCCAATTCCTCATGAATCCACTCCCCCTTTCCTATCCATCCAAATTTATCTCTTTATTTAAAAACCTGTGAAATAAAATTTGTGCTGTCTATAAACTGTCAGAAGTATGGACTTTCACTGGAACATGGCCAACCTTCCAGAGGTCACATCCTTAAAAAAAACCTGACTCTGTTTTTCCCAGAAGCTATCAATTGATGATAGTTCTTCAACTAGGGATATGAATTCATATCCACTTCCCCCCTTCCATCCTGGGGTTTTTGTCTGGTTTGAACATGTGCAAGTCTTGTTCATGCTGCCACAACTGCTCTAAGTTCATATGTACAACTGCCCTATTGTGTCTGGAAGACACTGTTTTTGTTTGTTTGTTGTTTTTTGTTTGTAGTCATCCACCATCTCTGCCTCTTACGGTCTTTCTTCCCCTCTCTTCTACATAATCCTCGAGGTTTGGGAGGAAAGATGATGTACCATTTAAGGCTCAGTGTTATAAAGTCTGTTATTCTCTACACCCTTATTAATTGTGGTTGTTTGTCTTAATCTCCATCTACTACAGAAAGATGATGATGATTGGGAGATACACTAATATATGAGCATAACAATAAATCAAAAGGAGTTAGCTTAATACTATGTCTAACTAGAAAAATAATAATATATTCTCCCCTAGGGCCTACAGCTGCCTGTCTAGACACAGTTTCTTGGTTCTAGTAACAATGTGTGATTTCATCTCATAGAGTAGACCTTAAATCCAAACAGAAAGTATTGGGTTACTCTTATTATATTAATGCCATTATTGCACTAATGGGGATGAATTTCCAGGCCAGTCATTACTGTGGCTTTCAGAGTTCACATCTGTGTTACACTGATGACTAATTTTCTTAAGTAATATGCAGGACACCTTCAAATACTATGAAAGCTAGCCAATGGGAATGAAGCTTCTAGTTCAGTACTTCCTTGATTTCTCCATGTTCTATGACCAAAGTATGTGGTGTCTACAGAAACATGGTGTTATCATCAAGTTCTAGCAGGTACCTGAGAGGATTGGAAATATGTTAGGGGATCTATTGGACCTTACCAGACAATAACTTGAAACCTATATCCAGTAGTGTGTTTTCTTATTTGTTAGCTTGTCTAATAAGGAACCCTGACCAGAAAGATAGATAGCATATTTTCTTTCATATGTGGATGTATCTTTAAATCTTCAGATATGTGTGTTTTATTTGGAGTATTCATAGAAGTCAAGAAATTAAGGGACCATGGAGAGGAATATCTTGAAGATAGTTAAGGAAGAACACAGTGATACAAAAGGGTAATAATAGGATGGAAGATTAAATCAGGGTAGGGGATAGAAGGGTAGGGTACAATAGTGAATATACAATATAATGAGGCATAAATAACACTAAAGATTGCTTTAAAAAGTCATGGAAAACTACTATTAAAGAATCTTTCAAAAATATATAGATACACATATTTTAAATAATTGAAATGGGAAGAGTGGTAAACTGTATCTCATTCCCTGTTTCACAACTCTGGGTGCTTTCCTGGAGGCCTGCAAGCACTGGGTATCCCAGATGATACTGGTACTAGGAACCCTAGAGACAAGGGTAGCAACCAAAACCCTGGAGGCCACACAGGCTACAAAAACTTCAGGGAGGACAATCTATTGGGCCTGAAGATTAGCTAGTCACCAGAATACCAGGACACTCAGGCCAGTAGACAGAGAAGAAACTGAGACCAATGGAAAAACATCCAAAAAACACCCGTCCAACAAAGATAAACTCAGAAATAAGCATCTAAACCTATAATAACTGCACAACACAGATAAGTAATGGCTGGTGTAAAAACACAATCAACAGCCAGCACAATATGGCACCACCAGAGCCCAGCTATCTTACACTAGCAAGCCCTGGATATCCTACACAGCTGACACACAAGAAAATGATCCTAAATTCAATCTTATGATTACGATGGAGGCCTTTAAATAGGAAAGGAATAAATCCCTTAAAGAAATAAAGGAAAATGTAATTAAACAGGTGAAGGAAATAAAGAAAACTGTTCAAGATGTGAAAATAGAATGAGAAGCAATAAAGAAAACACAAACAGAGGGAACCCCAGAGATAGAAAATCTAGGTAAGAGAACAAGAGCTATAGACAAAAGTGTCACCAACAGAATACAAGAGATGGAAGAGAGAAGAATATCAGGCATAGAAGATACAACAGAAGAAATAGATACATTGGCTAAAGAAAATGTTAAAGCTAAAAAGTTCCTGATACAAAACATCAAGGAAATCTGGGACACTATGAAAAGAGCAAACCTAAGACTAATAGGAATAAAAGAAGGAGAAGATTCCCAGCTCAAAGGTCTAGAAAATATTTCAATAAAATCATAGAAGAAAATTTCCCTGAACTAAAGAAAGAGATGCCTATAAACACACAAGAAGCTTACAAAACACCAAATAGATTCTATCAGAAAAGAAAACCCTCCAGCCTAATAATAATTAAAACACTAAGTGTACAGGACCAAAAAAAGAATTGAAAAACTTCAAAGGAAAGAGGTCAAGTAAAATATAAATCAGAATTACACCCAACTTCTCAATCAAGACTCTAAAAGCCATAAGGGTCTAGGAAGATATCTTGCAGTCTCTAAGGGATCATAGATTCCAGCCCAGACTTCTATACCATGAAAAACATTTAATCAGCATAGGGGTACAAAATAAGATATTCCATGACAAAACCAAATTTAAACAATATCTGTTTAATTCCAGACTTACAAAAGATACTAGAAGGAAAACTCCAACCCTAGGAAACATATGATATAAGTAAACAAGTGATATAAGGAAACACCAGCAAAACCAAAAGAAGACACAAACACACACACACACACACACACACACACACACACACACACACACACACACACA
>CAJQZJ010004752.1:8620678-8649847 GCA_907164525.1 Lophiomys imhausi
ACACACACACACACACACACACACACACACACACACACACACACACAAAATCATCACCAACATGAAGATGTGAGGAATTAACATTCTTTGTTAATATTATCACCAATCTCTCTCAACATCAATGGACTCAATTCCCCCAATAAAAAGACACAAACTAACAGAATGGATGTGAAAACAGGATCCATCATTCTGCTGCATACAAGAAACACACCTCAGCATCAAAGATAGACATTACCTCAGAGTAAAGGACTGAAAAAAGATTTTCTAAGCAAATGGACCCAAGAAGCAAGCTGGATTATCCATTCTAATATCTAACACAATTGACTTTTAACTAAAATTAATCAAAAGATATGGGGAAAGATACTTCATACTCATCAAAGGAAAAAAATCTACCAAGATGATGTCTCAATTCTGCATATCTATGCCCTAAATGCAAGGGCACTCACATTTGTGAAAGAATCATTACTAAAACTTTAATCACACATTGAACCCCACATATTAATAGTGGGGAAACTTCAACACTTTACTCTCACCAGTGTCATTGAGACAGAAATTAAACAGAGAAATAATGAAACTAACAGATTTTATGAATCAAATAGATCTAATAGATATTTATAGAACACCCAAACACCCCAAGTCTTATCAGACCCCCATGGATTAAAGCTTGATTTTAGTAACAACAGAAACAGCAGAAAGTCTACAGACCCATGGAAACTGAACAACTTCCTACTCAATGATAACTGGGTCAAGGAAGAAATACAGAAATTAAAGACTTTCAAGGATTCAATGAAAATGAATGCACAACATACCTGAACTTATGAGACACAATGAATTAGTGCTAAGAGGAAAGTTCATAGCACTAAGTGCCTTAATAAAGAAATTGGTGAGATCCCATATTAGTGACTTATCAGCATACCTGAAAGCTCCAGAACAAAAAGAAGAAAACACCAAAATGATAGATGACAGCAAATAATCAAACTCAGGACTGAAATTAAAAAAATAGAAATAAAGATAACAATACACACAATCAATGCAACCAAGTGTTGGTTCTTTGAGGAAATCAGGAAGATATACAAACCCTTAGCCAAACTAACTAAAAGGCATAGAAAGAATATCTAAATTAGCAAAATAAGAAATGAAAAGGGGGACATAACAACAGACACCATGGAAGTCCCAAGAATCATTAGGTCTTACTTAAAGTCAAAGTGGATCAAAGACCTCAACATAAAACTGGATACATTAAATGTGATAGAAGAGACAGTGGGGAATAACCTTGAACACACTGGCAGAAGAGAATGCTTTCTGAACAGAACACCAACAGCTAAGTTACTAAGATCAACAATTAATAAATGGGACCTCATGAAACTGAAAAGTTCTTTATGGCAAAGGACAAAATGGCAGCTTACAGAATGGGAAAAGTTCTTCACCAACCCTATATGTGACAGAGGGCTGATATCCAAAATATATAAAGAACTCAAGACACTAGACATCAAGAAACCAAATAACTCAACTAAGCAGTGGGGCACACATCTAAACAGGGAATTCTTAACAGAAGAATCTCTAATGACTTTGTGACATACTTAAAAAAATGTTCTACACCCTTAGTCATTGGAGAAATGCAAATCAAAATGACTATATGATTGCATTTTACACCTATCAGAATGGCCAAGATGAAAAACTCAAGTGACAGCACATGCTGGTGAGATTGTGGAGCAAAGGGAGCATTCCTCCATTGCTGATGGGAGTGCCAACTTGTACAACCACTTTGGAAATCAATTTGGCGGTTTCTCAGAAAATTAGAAAAAGTTCTAACTCAAGACCCAGCTGTACCACTCCTGAGCATATATCCAAAAGATGTTCCATTTACCATAAGGATACTTGTTCAACTATGTTTATACCAACTTTATTCATAGTAGCCAGAAACTGGAAACTGTCTAGATATTCCTCGACCATAGAATGGATAAGGAAAATATGGCACATTTACACAATGGAATTATACATTTACACTACTCAGATATTAAAAACAATGACATTATGAAATTCACAAGCAAATGGATAGAACTAGTAAGGATCATCCTGAGTGAGGTAACCCAGACCCAGAAAGATAAACATAATATGTGCTCACTTATAAGTGGATAGTAGCCAGAAAGTACAGGATAACCTTGTCACAATCCACAGATCTAAAGTAGCTAAGTGCCAAGGAGGGCCCAAGGTGGGACACGAATCTCACTGAGAAAGAGAAATAGAATAGACATCAGGAGTGAATGGAGAGAGGGAACCAGGTTGGGGAGGGTGTGAGGAAGGGAGTAGGAGGGATAAAGTTGGGAGAGGATGGAGGGAGAGAGTACAGGGAGAGATAACTGGAATTGGTTGGGGAGGTGTCTCTGGGATGAGCTAGAAACCTAAGACAATGGAAACTCCTAGGGATCTATGAGGGTGATCCTAGCTAAGACTCCTAGCAATGGGGGATGTGGAGCCTGAAAGGACAATGTCCTATAACCAGAAAAGACTTCCAATGGAAGAACTGAGACACCAAACCAGCCACAATACCTTAGACCCACAATTTGTCCGGCCAACAAGATATGCCGGGGTAAAGATAGAGCAGAAATTGAGGTAATGACCAACCAATGACTGGCTCAGCTTGAGACCCATGCCATGAGAGATAGTCCACCTCTAACACTGTTAATGATATTCTCATATACTTTCAGACAGGTGCCTAGCATAACTATTATCTGAGAGGCTTCACCCAGCAAGTGATGGAAATAGATGCAGAGACCCACCGCCAAACATTAGGGAGAGCTCACGAAATTCCACAGAGTAGGGGGAAGGATTGAAGGATCCAGAGAGGACAAGGACACCACAAGAAAACACACAGAACCTGGGCACATCAGGTCCCACAGAAACTGAACCACCAAAGAGAGAGCAAACATAGGATGAGCCTAGGTCTTTGGCACATATCTAACAGTTTTGCAGCTTGCTCCTTATATGGGACCCCTACCAACAGGAGCAGGGCTTTCCATGACTCTGTGGCCTACTTTTGGATCCCTTTACCCTGACTTGGATGCCTTCCTAGCCACAATAATAGAAGATGCTCTTAGTCCTACTACAACTTGATATGCCAAAAGGAGTTGTTATCCATGGAAGGCATCTCTTTTTCTGAACCTCTTCTGAGGAGAAAGGGAGGATGGGAGGATACTGTGGAAGTGATGTGAGAGCGAGGGACTGGGAGGAGGAGGGAGGGGAAGGTGCAATTGAGATGTAAAAGAAATAAATTAATCAACTTCAAAAAAGAAAAAAATAAATATAATTGTAATGGAATTACTCCATAATGGAGTAATTTTTTTATTTACCTACTAAGCTTTATTATTTATTAATTATGTATATATGTGTACGTCTGTGTTGGGGTACATGCACATGATTGCAGTGTCTATGGAGATCAGAAGAAAGCTTTGAAGCTCTTGGAGGTGGTTACAGGTGGTTACTATCCATCATGAGTCCTGGAAAATGAACTCAGGTCCTCTGCAAGAGTGGTGTGCACTCTTAAACCTGAACCATATTTCCAGACTCCCAGTAAGGTATGCTTTCAAGATGTTTTTAGTATCTCTTCCTAGCTTTTGTGGAATTATTAACTCACTTCACTACCTGGAATTTAGCAAGCTGCTTTACTTAGCTCCCAGGGAACTTGTCTTTGCACCTTTGTTCTTTATAAGGGTTCTCTGAGATGTTTGGGTATTGGGATTTATTTATTGAGTGATGTTATACCTCTGTGCCAAGTTTCTCCTAAAGACTCTTGAAGAACCTTTGAAGAAAGGAGGGAAGGCAGCACATCAACAATCCCTCCACTCCTTCTATTTATCCTTCAGATCCTTTCTAGACTTAACTCAAGTCTCCCTGCTTCTAGAAAGACTCCATGGCTACCACTTTCTCTTTGCGGTGATGTGCTCTTCTAACAGCACCCCACTTCTGCTGCCATACTGAAAAAAGCATGTCTTAATTATCTCTACATCATGAGCTAGAAGATTTCTTCACTTCTTTATCTTCAGAAGTTGGTACTGTATCTGATATAGCCAATGTTGTGATCTCGTGGATCACAGCTAAAACACCACTGCTAGGTGGGAAGTTATTGAAAATCATAATTAGCCCATGCCCTCAGAGAGTTCTAGGAATCCAAGGGAGACCGTATGCCTGAGCTGGTGTCAGGGTAGAGAAAAGAAGTGGAACAGATTTTTCAGTGAACTAGGGGCAACAGAGTGGCAGAATCCTCCTAATATTGTAGAAATACTTACATGTCTAAGTCTATAAAAGCAAAAGCACTTGCTAGAATAGATGAACCAAATTTCATAGTTTAAGAATATCCTGGTGTAAGAGGAAGGAGAATAAAAGGAGTAGGAGGGCAACAAGACAGGGCAATTGGAGGGTGAATATGATCATAATATATTATATTTATGTATGAAATGTCCTAATGAAACTCCATTATTTTTATAATTTGTATGTTAATAAAATATTGAAGAATTTCTCAGTGAAGGCAATAGATATTGCCTTCAATATCTATCAAAAGACATAACCTAGCAGTGTTTCAGTCAGTGATCTTGGTGCATCCATGTGATCATGGTCACTTAGTGAGTGAGGTTGTAGCTGTATTAGTGTGTGTTTGTACATATATGATGGTCACACAATGACTCAGACAATGACAGTATCACCTAATATACCACATTTCCGAATGTGTCCCTTTTGTTAAACAATGCATGACAGTGCTTCATCAAATGTTCTATTCACAATATATACATTCTAATTAGTCACTATATGGATAGAGAATGAAAAATATTTTTTCTTTAATTTTGGAGCGACTGGAGGCAGAAGAGTGGATTTTTTTTTTTCTTGAAGCCCTGGCAGAGAAAAAGGATATCTTGAACACTTGAATCTCAAGCTTATTGAGGGGCCCTTTTCTGAGGTCCACTTTATGGAATAAAATCTGGGATTTGCTTTTTAGATGTTATAGTAATTTTCAGCTTTCTTTAAGATTATTGAATGATTGTAAACAACTAGATAGGAACTTGTATCAGGAACTTGTATGATAATTAGGGCACAGGAAATGCCCTGTAAATATTAGTGGTTTATGAGGAGCCACCATCTGTGATTGTCCCTTCCCTCCAATGAGCAATACCAGTTTCTGAGCCCATCTTAAGTCTGTGTTTGGACCAGATACCTTGGAAGATCAATACTTTTGGCAACTCTCCTCTCCTCTTTTGGCTGCCTCTGAACAGGGTTTCTTTATTCTTGGAATCGGGAGAAATTTGTGGATGTAGCTGGGATGAAGATAGGACTATTTCAAATAATATTGTTTACAACCTGGCAACAAAGATGAGATTATTAAATCCAAATTTAATGTGACAGTTTTCTGAGAGGAAGGCATATGCTCCTTTTCACTTTAGATAGGTATATACCTAAGCCAGGTGTCTCCTCTATCTCCTTGCCTCAGGCAAATTTCTTGATTCAATTTTATCTTTCAAAAAATGGTATGTCTACAGAGCAGGGTGAGGGTTGGGATCCTAAACAACACATGGTGATATTGGAATGTTAAAAATATATACCTAAGACAACAGTTTGACATTTTAAGAGACTTCTATAAAAAGATTGAGAAAGTGGTAGAAATTGATTTAGTTATCCTTTATTTGCTCTGCAGTAAAAAAAAAGAACACATAATATTTTGAAAAAATATTTTGAAACAAGAAGTTTGTTATTAGTGCAAATGATATGCATCACTAATTCAAAAACTAAAGCAAGAATAAAGCAAGAAGCCACTGAATACCCCCAAATAACACACACACACACACACACACACACCACAAAACTCTCAACAATACAGAACCTGAGATACTTATGACTTGTGTTTAAAGAATTTGGCCGTATCATACAGGATAACTATAGTACAACCAAGGCACCAAAGGGAACAGGAACATAGACTTTGTTTCCTGTCAATGAGACACTTTTCCCTAGTGGTGCTGCCTTGTAGACCCCCAGTGTATGAGGAGCCTCTTGGTCCTCATATGACTGCTGAACTGGGGCGGGGACACTCCACTCCAGAGGAGTGGGATGGAAGGGGTGGAAAGAGGACACTGTGATGGAGATGTAACCTGAAGTAATAAATAAATAATAAAAAAGAATAGATATACATATCCAATTTTGTCTTACAGATCTTGTGAACTAAAGTGTGATTTTTTTTCCCTTTTTAGGTCTCATGTAGATTTCATGAACACTGGTAGGTAAAATGCTGAAACAGTTCTGCACAGTACAATATTTTAGTTGCATATGACCCAGGGCAGTGCTTTACAGATTGTATACCTACAAAACTGTCTCCATTTGGGTGTCCCCAGAAACAAGCTTACAAACAGCTGTCTGTGCATGGCAAATTATTTGAGGACTGCAGAAATGCCAGTGTGGGTGTGTGGAAAAGTGAGATGGAGTATAGGAGGCAGCTAATAGAAACCATCAATCAGTCATTACTAATAACTCTGACATGCAATCCCAGAGAAAAGTCAGGAAAAGGTATAGATTATATCACTTTGGAGACAAGGAAGGTCTATATCTATATATTTATAATCATTTATGAATTCTATCTACCATCTACTAGCTATTATCTATCTATCATCTATCTATCTATCTATCTATCTATCTATCTATCTATCTATCTATCTATCTATCTATCTATCTATCTATTCATCTATCATCTATGCATCCATATGTATTTATCTATCTAGAGAGATAATATCTATCTATCATCTATCTATCTATCTATCTATCTATCTATCTATCTATCTATCATCTATCTATCTATCATCTATCTATCTATCTATCTATTTATCTATCAGCTATATATCCATATGTATCTATCTATCTAGAGAGATAATATGTATCTATCGATCTATCATCTATCTATCTATCTATCTATCTATCTATCATCTATCTCCTTTCTTCTTCATCATCATCATCATCATCTTTATCATCTATCTACCCTCCTGCCATTTATTTAGTGATGTACCATAAACACATCTCTCTCAGTGTTAATCCCTTATTTTATTGGTTTTTGCTGGAGATCTGCATTAAAGAGGTTAGTTCCAAGAACTTGTGACCTCTATTTTCTCAGGCATAATAGGCTTTCCGAAGTTTCAGAGAGAAGCCTTCAGGCATCTAGGCCCCCACAGGTAGAAGGAGTTGAAGGTAGAACACTGGTGAAGGCTGTTGTCACCCTTGAGGGACTTACTCTACGTCCACTACAATAGACATTTGATTTCTGTGAGGACATTTCTGTCTTATCCACTAAAACTGTAAGATTTTAAAGTTTTACATTATAAAGTACAAATAAATTTGAAGCATACATTTTAATTTGAAGTGTACATTTAGTTCAAAATATATTTGTAATTAGAAATATAATGTGTTAAAAAATTACTTACCAGTTGAAAGTCTTAACTTTTTTTCCGCAGTCCAAGAGTTCTTTAAGTAAAATAGAATGTCAGTGGAATTTCCTTTAAAATCAAGTTAATAAGGGTTTTGAAGTTTAGTTTATGTGGGGACTACTTGCAGGGACTGGGGGATCTCTAAGGGACATGAAATAAGGAAAGAGGAAGTAGGATGTGTTATTAATCTGCTACTGCTATGTGTTGACTGGTACTTAGCTATATGGTAGTTAGTGGCTTCTGAGCTCATCAAATATGTTTTCAGAGCCATCCAATAGAAGATGGGGAACTGGGTGTATTTATCCATCATCTGTTCCACAAGGATCAGTGGTAGCAACAAGGGCAGTGCTGTGTTCTCCTGAGATGATGATGCATGATGATGATCAAGTTCAGGAAAGCCTGGATTAGAACAATGGGCAAGGACAGGCTAAACTGAGGCCCTGTCAACATTTGGAGAGGTCGGCAGAAGTTTCACAGGGTGGTTCCTATGCTGTGGTTGAAGTGTTGGGGCAAGCTGTGAATTGCTATGTACACAGAAGCTGCTTCAGGACAGAGAGGTGCAAGCCCTAAAGTGATGTGAGGAACAATTTGTATCCCATTCTTCTGCCAAGACCCACTAATGTGCTGAGCCCAGAAGCGTTTTGACAATGCTCTTTCTCTCCTGAGTAAATAAAAAATAAATGAAAGATTTAAAAAAAATTCATCTTTTCTTTCCTTTCACATTCAGTTAGTAATTTTATTTTATTATGTGAATGTATGTTGTTAGTCCTCCAAAATTATTTTTTTTTATCAGAATTGTACTAATTGGGACCATCTGAGATCTACTAATTATAATTCAAAATATAAAAAATATTTTTCTTTCAAAATGGAAAAATAATTAACATTATGGAAACCCACATTTTATAAGACCAAAGAGAAAGTATAATTACTCGTAGGTAGTAAAATCTTCAGTTTCAGTCAGTCTTCACTGTAGTCCACACCGTTTTTGCTACATTGAGCGTGGAGCCCTGTTTTGGTAGCATCCATGAAGGAAAACTGAAAAGATGACAAGGACAAGCAGTTGATCCTAGCTCTGCAAGCAGCTGAAATTCCCACCAATCCCAGGCCTGGGAGTCTGGAGAATGGTTTAGTATGGTCAATAAGACATTAGCTACTACTGTCTGTCCCAGCAGCATTGTCTGAAGAATGGGTCAGGGTTGCATTGGGTTCAGAGAAAGATCTGGAAGCTGCTGAAAGGATACTTCATTTTATTATACAGAGAAGAATAAAGTGCATCTAAATCAGTGGTTCTCAACCTTCCTAGTGCTGTGGCCCTTTAATACAGTTCCTCATGCTGTGGTGACTCGCAACCATAAAATTATTTTTATTGCTAATTCATAACGGTAATTTTTCTATTGTTATAAATCTTAATATAAATATATGATATTTAGATGGTCTCAGATGAGCCCTGTGATAGGGTCATTCATCTCCCAAAGGGGTTATGACCCACTGGTTGAGAACCACTGATGTAAATAAACATGTAAATATTTGATTTACAGTATTTGGTTTGTTGGCTTAAATACATCATATCTCTCATTATGCCAATGCCAGTAGCTTTTTCAAATCAAAATTTAAGAAGGCCATTCAACTTTTGTCATTCAAAAGAAGATGCTGTGGCTGTTTCATTAGTCACTCTCAGCAGTTAACTCTTAATGATGAGAGTCAAAAAATGTTGCCTGACTGTGACTGCTTCAAGACATATAGGGTATTGTCATTCACAAGGTAGGCAGAATAATTGAATCAGTAGTTTAGTATACACAGTGAGATCTGAGCAGTACCTGGACATGAGAAGATCTCCAAAAGTGTATATTGTTGAATGTATATATAGTCAATACATTCGTGTGTGTGTGTGTGTTTGTTTGTTTGTTTTATGTGCACTATACAGTTGTGAATGTGTGGTGCCCATGCGTCTGTGTGTATGCAGAGAACAGAGCAGGATATGGATATGTTCATCTATCATTTTACTTCTGCTCCTTTGAGACATTCATGGAAGAGGTAAGAAGTTCTACATTTTATTTTTCTGCTAGGAGCTCTGGGTACTCACAGTCATACCAGGATTTTTAACATGAATGCTTGGGTTTTGAACTCAGGTCCTCAGGCTTGCAGAGCAAGCCTTCTTATCCACTGAACCATTATCTTAGCCCCAGTTGTTGTGTTTATGTACCATAAGCTGCTTGGGTTACCAAATGCTTGTCTAAATCTATGAGGTAAAACCAGCCAAGCATTCACAGGTTAACTAAAGATGCTATTACCAACAAAACAGCTTTTTTTCTTTTAATTTTTAATATTTATTTATTTATTTGTTTGTTTGTTTGTTTGTTTATTATTTAGTGTGTGTGTCTAGAGAGAGAGACTGAATGAGAATGAGTGGATCTGCTGTAAGCAGAAGAGGTCACAGAAGATATGGAAACATCTACCAGTTAGCCTGGGGACTTCTTCCAGGACTCATATATGGCAGATATATAGTGAGATATGGGTAGGGAGAAGAACTGCTCAGTCCAGTTGGCCCAAACAGGTGTCCAGATGCCTACTCTCACTTTTAGTCATATAGGCATATATAGTATTTAGACAGAGGGACTCATTTAAGAGATAATAGAGAAACAAGAAGCAAAACTCTCTTCTACATCTCTTGGCTTCATGTAAGGACACTTTTGTGACTGCTACTCTGAGATCTTTTCTCTGTCCAGTTTAGTTTCTACCCCTTGTTCTCATTTTTAAGAAAGTTTTGGTGTGTACAGTTGAGGCGCAGAAAGGCTTGTCATGCTGTGGACCATTGTGAACTGGAGAAAGCTGTACAGGAACTGTAACAAAATAAGATTGAAGTATACAGATGCATGGTTAGGAACCTGGGCTTATTCTGAAGAAATGGGACAGGATCAAAGGGTTTCAAGCAAGGGGTAATATAATCTGATTTACATTTAAACAAAAGTCTCTTTAAAAACTTTTAAAAACTAAGATTTATTTATGTGTGCATGTATGAGCACATATGTACATACTATGGCATATGTGTGGAGGTCAGAAGATAATTTATAGGAGTTTGTGCTCTCTTCTGATCACGTGGGTCCTGAGGATGGGACTCAGGTCATCATCAGTCTTAGTGACAAATGCCTTTGCTCAGTATATCTCCTTGGCCCCCATCTGGTTCCTTTATGTACTATGAATAACTGGTATTGTAAGGGTGATACTAAACAGAAAACCAATTTGAAGGCTTTGGAGGCAGTGTTGGTAGAGGCATTGGTGCCCTGGGAGCAGGCAGTGATGCAGCAGAGCACAGGGAACTGATTTGAGTTGTATTTTGGAGTGAGAACCAACAGGACTTGCTGATGGATTAGAAAGTATGGGGAAAAGAAAGATTCATTGATTTTAACTTGAATGATTCAGTAGTTGGTTGTTCTATTTCCTGACTTAGAAATTACCTTGGGGAAGAGCTATGTTTTTGTCTTATAAGATGCCCATTACAAATTCAAGAGACTTTTTTTTTCTTTTTATTTCTTCAAGTTACATCTCAATTGCAGTCCCCTCTCTATTCCCCCTCCAGTCCCACCCTCCCACCCTCAACCCCCCATCCTCTTCCCTTTTTTTTTTCTTTTAAGTTTAAGGTATATCTTATTTCCCCCTACAGTTTCCCCTTTCAGTCCAACAAATGGCTCTTTCTCTTATAATAACAAATGCAATACAGTACAACAGAGGTAATTAGGCCACAGTTATGAGGGTTATATGGCTTAACGTACATTCCCAATGACCAGTCCATATGTATTTGTCACCTGACTTTAACATTCTACTATCTAACCATCTCCATGAGTTTAAAGTTCTATATCTGACTCAACATTCATACTAATTGCAACACAATTTTAAAAGTATCTTCTTAGATGTATAACACTCTCTTGACTCCTAAACAACTCAAAATTTAATTATGAGACTCTATCTATCTGTTCTTCAATCACCTCAGAGACCTGAGAGGGATAAATATATCTGATTTTATAGGAAGTACAGGGCCTGCAGCTTCCCAAACTAAGAAATGACATACCAGTGGCTGCCTGGACAGTTCCCATTTTCTCTCCATACATTACAGCATCGCTCTTCAGTCGTTTGGTCCCACTTCTCTGACAGACATTGATTGTAGAGCAGGGGTTATGAAGGACTTACCTATCCTGTCTTGGCAGAGCTAGGCTGTCGACTTACCTGCTTCCAGGTTTTGTCCTTTTTGGACAGTCAAGAGACATTTTTAAAGTAGAAAGTGGTGGTGGGAGGGCTGGGCTTATATCAAGGTATATAGCTGAAACATTATCACAGATGACTTTTAAAAGTGTAAGACTACATGTGATGATTCAAAGATGCCATTAAAGAATTGCAATAAAGCTGGAAAAGAAGCATATACTTCACAACCAAAGGTTATTGGTGACCTTAATAGATTTGGATGCTTGACAGGTAAAGAGAAAAGAAACAAGTGCTAGCTTATATAGACAAGATAGTTTGTTAAGGAAATGAGGTAAAGAAAATGCTTGTTAGCAAAAAAAAAAAAAAGAAAGAAAGAAAAGAAAAAGAAAAAAGAAAATGCTTGTTAGCTTTGAGGTGGTATGAACAGAAGAGAGTGTGTTTTTTTGTTTGTTGGTTGTTTGTTTGTAAGGTCTGCCTACTCGGGTAAAAGTGAGACTTAGAAAAATATTTACAGCCTGTTGGAAATGACCTAGCAGAGACAGATGGTGGATGGTGAGGAAGGGGAGATTACTGAAGCTGAAAAACCCTTGAGAAGGTGAGAGACATCCAGCCAAAGGAAGGATGGAGATAATTGCTGGTGATGGGTCTAAAGACATGGTTAAGATTGCAAACATTTGTAGAGTTGGTGGTAAAGGTATGATAGGATTCTAATCTAGTTGATTTGATTTTTTTTTTCCCACAGTGACATTGAGGCAAGATCTGCCTCTGGGAGGACAGGTAGATTTGAGGAGAAAAGAAGGTCATCTTGGAAAGTGAGGAAATAAAGATGCTTGCTAAGAGTTTAATACTTCTGGGAGGTGGTGACCAATTGTTTTAAGATTGTCATGATGAAATTAAGGTGTGCTCAATTAGCTAAAGTGTGGTAGTTGTAGTGATAACCAAATTTTTTTAAGCATAAAATTGTTTAAATAATTTTCACATAATTATTGAAACAACTTCTATCCACTGACATCAAAACAGCGTCTGACAATCTCCTTTTAAAACAAACCAATTTAAAGACAAATTAATGAGAAAAAAATAGAAGAACCTTAATATTAAAATGTAAAGTCTTCAATAATGACAAGTACTCATTTCAATGCTTAGCAGTGATTTTTGCTCTTTTGGATTTTATTTTTTTTGTTATTCTTTTTTTTTTAATAAGTACTTTATTTTTTTTTCAAGTTACATCTCAGTCGCAAACCCTTCCCTATTCCCCCTTCTTGTCCCACCCTTCCACCCTCTTCCCCCCCCAACAGCTTCTCTTTTCATTCCAACAAATGGTTCTTTCTCTTATAACAGTAAATTCTATACAAAACAGCAGAATTAAATATGCCACATTTATGAGAGTTAAATGGCCCAGTATACCTTCCCAATGTCCAGTTCATACATATTTGGCCCCTGACTTTAACCTTCTACCTTCTAACCATCTCCATGAGTTTAAAGTTCTATAACTGACTTAGTTTTCATACTAACTTGCATCACTATTATAACCATCCTCTTAGATCTAGAATGCCCTCTTGATTCCTAAACAACTCAAAATTTAGCTCTGAGACTCAAGCTGTCTATTCTTCAACCACCTCAGAGAGCTGAGAAGGATAAATATATCTGATTGTATAGGAAGTGCAGGGCCTGCAGCTTCCAATACTAAGAAATGACAAACCAGTGACTACCTGGACAGTTCCCATTTTCTCTCCATACATTCCAGCATCAGTCTTCAGCCTTTTGGTCCTGTTTCTCTGACAGACATTTATTGTAGAGCAGGGATTGTGAAGGACTAACCTACCCTGTCTTGGCAGAGCTAGGCTGTCGACTTCCCTGCTACCAAGTTTTGTCCTTTTTGGACAGCAGTCTGTCTGCAGTTGAAGCAAGGAGTTTTTACATGTCAAGAGATAGGCTTGCCACTAATTCAACCATCTCACATTGGAGATTCTTCGATGCTTTTCTTGTACTTGGAGTAGAATAGGGGGTGCTGTCAGGAGCTGATATGTCACGATATCAAAAAAAAATCTTAATTTAAGACCACATCTTTGAATGCCATATTCTGCAGATCTCTTGGGGTTTTTGAAGATGCCCTATCTATCTCTTGTATTTAGTAAGCAAATGTTGCTTGTCTCTTAACAACTTGATTACTGAGTAGCTTAGAGAATATCTGTGATAGACTGTCTTAGTAGCTAACAAGGTGACATGCATGCATGACTAGGAGTTTGTTTTTCTTAACTATCCTAAACAGTTTAAGACGGTTGATATCAAGAGGCCAGAACTTCACATTTCATTTTTAAGTATCTCTAAGTACGATACCATTAGGAAGCGTTACCTTAAATTTTGCATCAATATACAAAGATCTATTCAAATGTGGCTAAATATACTCTTAATTTTGTATCAATATACAAAGATCAATGCCTATGCGGCCCAATACAATCTTAATATTGCGTCCATATACAAGGGTCAATACCATTGTGGCCAACTATAATCTTAGTTTTGTATCAATATACAAATATCAATACTGACGTAGACCAATACAATCTTATTTTTGCACAATAAACAATGGTCAATACCACTTTAGCCAAATATACTATTAATTTTGTATCAAGATAACCAAATTTTGAATGACAAGCAGAGAGAAAGAGAGAGAGAGTGAGAGAGAGACATACACACACACAAAGAGAGAGAGAAAAGAAAAGAAAGAAGAGAGTTCTATATGTTAAGTACAGTAGAACAAAACAAGGTAAGGAGATTCAGAGCCTTTGCAGATACTTGATTATAGCCCCAGATTGCAGACTATAGATGACCTGGAGAAGAAAAGCAGACAGGAGAGAGGTGAAGACCTAATGAGGCCATAAGCTGACACCACAGTGGAATAGAAGAACAAATGAACATGACAGTCTAGAACAACAGTTCTCAACCTGTGGGTCATGACCCCTTTTGGGGGGGTTGAACCATCAGAAAACACATATATTTACATGAAAATTCATAAAAGTAGCAAAAATTACAGTTATGAAGTAGCAATGAAAATAATTTTATGATTGGGGTCACCACCACATGAGGTATTATATTAAAGGGTCACAGCATTAGGAAGGTTGAGAACCAATGATCTAGAAGGTTCTGATCAGAGATGTTCCAAATGAAGACGTTGGGGTATTATATACTCTGATTTGAATATCCTAATTAAAACTAATTTCAAATTAAACTCCATCATAAAGAATTAAGAGCTCTTTCTTTAGGGGTGGATTAATCTATCCATGGTTAATGAATTATCATTGGATATGAAAACCAGTTTGTTTCTGTCTCTGGCACTAATCCCTCCCAACAGAGGTGCCCTGAACTGCCTTAGAGCTCTGCAGAGTCCTTACTAATGCCAAAGCCTTCACTACATGTGGCCCCTCCATGTAGGTCCTCCTATCCACCAGAGTCACCACCAGACTAAACTATACTCTTACAAATTACACAGTCAGTAGTATTCTGTTATGCAATGGACAACAGAATTAGGAAGTGCCTTCTGTGATGATGATAAGGTCTTGCAGATAGAACAGAAATGGTGACTAAGGTTGTAGGAAACATAGTTGAACAAGTGGTAAACCCAGGTTAAGAGGAAGCATCCACAAGGCTGCTGAAGTACTGAGGTGAGGAAGGGTGTGGGGATGTGAAGAATGTAGGAGTCAGAAGATGTCTTTTGGTAGTAGGAGGTCCCATGTAAATGAGGTCAAGAGGAGAGGCAGATGGCATAGTTAGTTGGCCTAGTCTCAGAAGCTGTGGATTTCAAAGCTTTTAGAGAAATGAAAGGTTTGGAAGTAGCTCTGTGGATCAGAGAACAGTTTCTGTCTTGAAGACAGCTGCAAGAGAACAATTTTATATAATTTTAGCACAAGCAAAGGGAAATTCGAGGCAAAAGTACTGGCAGGAGTGGGTTTCTGGGTCATAGCTCTGAAGCTGCAAAAGACACAGTGAATAGGAAAGTGGGGGAGAAGGAAAGTCAGGAAGTGTACAGAAGATGCCCATGCTGCCTGTACTGAATGCCTTGGATAACTTGCATTTCCCAGAATGATTGTTTTATCCAGATAGAGTTGTGTTAGTGAACACAGTTGTGGAAGGCTAGCCTGGATGATGAGAAGCTGAATGAAAACATTGTGCTGTGGTAGAGGGTTTGCACAAGTTTGAAATGTGGTATCCACCTTAGATTTCTTCCATGATTGAACCTTACATTGTGGAAGTTGGTTAAGTTGCATCACAAGACTTCTGCTTCTGTGCTGGGGAGGGGGTGAGAGGGGCAGAATCAAGGATGAATGATCAGTTTTTAGATTCGACTATATGTGAAATTTTCTTCCCTTACCAACAGGAATTGAGTAATAGTCTCCAGAATAAAGATTTCATGCTTGAATGAAAAATACCTTCTAGAACTTGTCACAGACTTTGTTTGCTTCTTCTTTTAGATTATGAAGTGTAGAGGGCAGAGGATCTCATTATTAGGCACGGAAAGAAGATGTTATTGTGGATGTGAATTCTCAATGACTGTAGACTTGGTACCTGTGTTCATGCTGTCATATGAAAACCACCATAGCAACATGCCAGCACTGGAAAGGGAAAACAGATTGTTACAAAAAGAAGGAAAAAAAATGGTGAGAAGCCAGGGCTTTGTTAATTCTCACTGGAGGAATTCTGTGCCAGGACCTCCAGCTTCCTTATGGGTTTTTGTGTGTGAGTGTGTTATTATATGCACAGTAACGTTTGCAAATTTAATCTTATGTTGGTCACTACTCTTAACCATTATATTTTCCCATGAAGTACTGAGAGAAGGAAATGCATTCTGGGAATGTAAAGATGGCTCCACTGTTAAGAATATGTACTGCTGTTGCAGGTGACCTGAGTTTTGTTCCTAGACTCATGTCCAGTGGCTCATACCACCTGTTCTTCCATCTCCAGTGAAGTCTTCTGAATTTTTGGACACCTGCATACACACACACACCACACATACACACATAGTAAAAATAAAATAAATCTTTAAAAGCAGGTATCTTCTGATGCTGTTATATATGGACATCTGCACTGAATTTAACTTGGATGACAATTTCAGTCAAGATTCTGGAACTCAAGGGGTGGGCCAAGATGGCGGCGACCTACACTGACGCATTTTGAACGCGGGGGGAAAAAAGAGCCATAAAAAACACAGAGTTATTGGGCACTGTGCAAAAAGGAGGGGCTAGACCCCCCCGGGAACACTCACAGCTCCCAAGGGACTGTTAAAAGTCCCAGGGTAAGTCTCTCTCTACCCATCTCTCGCAGACACGGAAGCCACTAAACCCGGGATTCGGGAACTCCCATTTGGAGAGGCACCTGGTAAGACTGATCCCAACTTACAGCAGGCAGAATCAGGGTCCACTTGGCCATAGATCGCTGGCATATTGGGCTCCCCACACATCACGTTGAACTTATACCCACTTAAAAAAATTTGCGAGATAGTGGAAGGCTTAGCAAGGAACAAACAGGGGGCTCAGTGGGTGATCTGCAGCCACTCGTGAAGCGGAGGGCAGGAGGTTCTGAGAGGGCACAGGAAGCTGGGAACACAAAGGTGGGCAGGGGTGGCCGAATCCCGAACGCTCACTGTAGCGCAGCTGGGGAGGGAGCATGGCTGGCAGGGCCAAATCCCCGCGAACCCACAGCAGGTCATCTGGGGAGAGAGACAGGCGTGGGCGGGGCCAGGGATCCATGCACCCACGGCTGTGCTGCTGGGACAAGAGGTCCACTCAGGCAGCCGGAGGATCCGGGGATTGGGGTACCCACGGGAACCGTGGCGGCGCAGACAGGAAGGGAATCGGGCACAGAGTCCAGCCCTGTGGTGAGAAGCCTAGAGAGAAACCAGAAATCGGGACCATAGCTGTATCCTAGAAAATCCAGACATATTAGGTGTGGAGCCAGACCCTGTTAGCCTCCGTGATCACAAACAAAGCCCACAGAATCTGTGCCTGGGCAAACAGGTCCATACCATCAGAACCATTACAGGCTGATAACTCAGAGTTCAACATAGGGAAGTCTGAATTGGGAGCAGTGAAACAGTCCTGGTCCATTACTCACAACCTGGGAATAGGCTGCACCAGCTCACAGTGCCTCAGGCGATTAAAACCACAGTGACCTTGAAATCCTCCTGTAAGCAAGGACAGATAGCCAAGTAACTCGTCCCCTGCACCAAATCATCCACTGTGGTTCCAAGCACAGAAAACAGACAGCTAAATGCATCCAATGGCGAAAGGTCAAAAAAAAAAAAAAAAAAGAAATCATGGAATTTTGACTCCAACAAAGCAAAATCATCCTAGCTCATCCAATTCGGATGACCACACACCAACAGAAACACATGAAAACATTGACAAATCTGCATTATGGAAAGTAATAGAGTCCCTGCAAGAAGAACTGAAATATACGAAGGAATTCAAAGAAGCCACAATTCTACAAATCAAAACAAGGAACAACACCATTAAAGAGCTCCAAGCCAAGGTGACAGAGCTTGAACAGGAAAAGGAAAAAGCCATGAAAGATTTTCATACAAAAACAAGCAAGCTGGAGAAGGAAATGTACAAAACGAACAAAACCATACAAGACATGAAAATAGAAATAGAAACAATAAAGAAAACACAGTCAGAGTTAAAAGAGGAAGTGGAGAACCAAGGGAAGAGAACAGGAACTACAGATGTGAGTATCAACAATAGGATGCAAGAGATGGAAGACAGGATCTCAGGCATGGAAGATTCAGTGGAAGAAATCAGTACAACATCCAAAGAAAATGGGAAGGCTAAAAAATCTCTCACCCACAACATCCAAGAAATCAAGGACTCAATGAAAAGACGGAACCTAAGAATTATAGGTATAGAGGAAAGAGAGGACTCCCGACTCCAAGGTCCAGGAAATATCGTCAACAAAATCATAGAGGAAAACTTCCCAAACCTAAAAAAAGAGATGCCAATAAAAATCCAAGAGGCTTACAGAACACCAAACAGATTAGACCAAAAAAGAAACTCCTCTTGCCACATAATAATTGAAACTCCAAATGTACAGAACAAAGAAAGAATATTAAAAGCTGTAAGAGATAAAGGTCAAGTCACATACAATGGCAGACCCATCAGAATTACACCTGACTTCTCCCCAGAAAGGTTAAAAGCTAGAAGGGCCTGGTCAGATATACTACAAGTCCTGAGAGATCATAGGTGCCCAGCCAGACTACTTTACCCAGCAAAACTCTCTATCAACATAGATGGAGAAAACAAGATATTCCATGACAAAATCAAATTTAAACAATATCTACCCACAAACCCAGCCCTACAGAAAATCCTAGAAGGAAAATCCCAACCCAGAGAAGAAAACTCCACCCAAGAAAACAAAGGGAATAGAAAACCCCTCAGCAACTAAACCAAAAGAGGCACAGGACCACCACCTATACCAAACTAATGGGAAATAACAACCCCAGGTCACTAATATCCATCAACATCAATGGACTCAACTCCCCAATAAAAAGACATAGGTTTACAGAGTGGATCCGCAAGCAAGACCCTTTCTTACGCTGTATACAAGAGACACATCTAACTATGAAAGATAGACACTGCCTCAGAGTAAAGGGCTGGGAAAAGGTTTTCCAAGCAAATGGACCCAGGAAGCAAGCTGGAGTAGCCATCCTAATATCAAACAAAACAGACTTCCAACTGAAGTTAATGAAGAAAGACAAAGAAGGGCACTATATACTCATTAAAGGGAATATTCATCAAGAGGAAATCTCAATACTGAACATCTATGCCCCAAATACAAAGGCACCTACTTTCGTAAAAGAAACACTTCTAAAACTTAAAGCGCACGTCGATCACAACACATTAGTAGTGGGAAACTTCAACACCCCACTTACAACAAAGGACAGATCATCAAGACAGAAGACAAACAGAGAAATATTGAGTCTAACAGAGATCATGAAACAAATGGACCTAACAGATATCTACAGAACGTTTCACCCAAACACAAAGGAATACACCTTTTTCTCAGCACCCCACAGAACCTTCTCGAAAATCGACCACATAATTGGTCACAGGATAGTCTCAATAGATACAAGAAAATTGAAATAACACCTTGTATCTTATCAGACCACCACGGAATAAAGCTGGTCTTCAACAGCAAAAGAATCAACAAAAAGCCTACACACACACATGGAAATTGAACAGCTCCTTACTGGATGACCACTGGGTCAGGGAAGAAATACAGAAGGAAATCAAAGACTTCTTAAAATCCAACGACAATGAAGACACAACATACCCAAACCTATGGGATACATTGAAAGCTGTGCTACGAGGAAAGTTCATAGCACTAAGTTCTTTCAAAAAGAAAATTGTGACAGCTCATATTAGTGAACTAACAGCTAAGCTGGGTGAATTGGAAAAAAAAGAAACAAACACTCCCAAAAAGAGCAGAAGACAGGAAATCATCAAACTTAGAGCTGAAATCAACAACACAGAATCAAAAAGAGCTATACAAAGAATCAATGAAACCAAGAGTTGGTTCTTTGAGAAAATCAACAAAATAGACAGACCCCTAGCCAAATTAACTAAAAGGCAAAGGGAAAGAACACAAATCAACAAAATCAGAAATGAAAAGGGAGAAATAACAACAGACATTGAGGAGATCCAGAAAATATTCGGGCATTACTTTAAAAATCTATATTCCACTAAATTTGAAAACCTAAGCAAAATGGACAATTTCCTCGATAAATTCCACTTACCAAAACTAAATCAAAATCAGATTAACAGCTTAAACAGCCCAATAACACCTAAGGAAATAGAAACAGTCATTAATAATCTCCCAACCAAAAAAAGCCCAGGGCCAGATGGTTTAGCACGGAATTCTACCGGACCTTCAATAAGAAACTAACACCATTACTTTTCAAACTCTTCCACCATATAGAAACAGAAAGATCACTGCCAAACTCATTCTATGAGGCCACTGTCATTCTGATTCCTAAACCACACAAAGACCCAACAAAGAAAGAGAACTTCAGACCAATCTCCCTCATGAACATAGATGCAAAAATACTTAATAAAATACTAGCAAACCGAATTCAAGAACACATCAAAAGTATCATACACCATGATCAAGTAGGCTTCATCCCTGGAATGCAGGGATGGTTCAATATACGAAAGTCTATCAATGTAATTCACCACATAAACAAGATGAAAGAAAAAAACCACATGATAATCTCGCTAGATGCAGAAAAAGCATTTGACAAAATCCAACACCCCTTCATGCTAAAAGTTCTGGAGAGAACGGGCATACAAGGGCCATACCTAGAAATAATAAAGGCAATATACAGCAAGCCAGTAGCCAGCATCAAATTAAATGGAGAGAAGCTTGAAGCATTTCCTCTAAACTCAGGGACAAGACAAGGATGTCCACTTTCACCATATCTCTTCAATATAGTACTTGAAGTCCTTGATAGAGCAGTAAGACAACTAAAGGAGATCAAAGGGATAAAAATTGGAAATGAAGAAGTCAAATTATCCCTATTCGCAGATGATATGTTAGTATACATAAGCGACCCCAAAAACTCCACCAAAGAACTCTTACAGCTGATAAACAACTTCAGCAAGGTGGCTGGATACAAAATTAACTCAAAAAAATCAGAAGCCCTTCTTTATACAACAAACAAATATACCGAGAAAGAAATAAGGCAAACAACCCCCTTCACAATAGCCACAAACAACATAAAATACCTGGGGGTAACTCTAACCAAGCATGTAAAGGACCTATATAACAAGAACTTCAAGCCCCTGAAGAAAGAAATGGAAGAGGCCCTTAGAAGATGGAAAGATCTCCCATGCTCATGGATAGGTAAGATCAACATAGTAAAAATGGCTATCCTACCAAAAGCAATATATAGATTTAATGCAATTCCTATCAAAATACCAACACAATTCTTTATAGACCTGGAAAAAGCTATTCTCACCTTCATATGGAACAACAAAAAGCCCAGAATACCTAAATCAATCCTGTACAATGAAAAAACATCTGGAGGTATCACCATCCCATATTTCAAGCTGTACTACAGAGCAACAGTAATAAAAACAGCATGGTACTGGTATAGAAACAGACCAGTGGATCAATGGAATCGAATTGAAGACCCAAACATGGATCCACACACCTATGGCCAACTAATCTTTGACAAAGAAGTCAAAACCGCACAATGTAAGAAGGACAGCATCTTCAACAAATGGTGCTGGTCCAACTGGATGTCCACCTGCAAAAGAATGAAATTAGACCCATACCTATCACCTTGTACAAAACTTAATTCCAAGTGGATCAAAAACCTTAACATAAGGCCGGCCACACTAAAGATACTAGAAGAAAAAGTAGGAGAAACCCTCGAACTCATTGGCACAGGTGACAACTTCCTGAACAGAACACCAACAGCTCAGGATCTGAGATCAACAATCAATAAATAGGACCTCATGAAACTGAAAAGCTTCTGTAAGGCAAAGGACACTATTATTTGAACAAAACGGCAACCAACAGACTGGGAGAAAATCTTCACCAACCCCACATCTGATAGAGGGCTATTATCTAAAATCTACAAAGAACTCAAGAAACTAAATGCCAAGAAAGCAAATAATCCAATCAAAAAATGGGAGATGGAGCTAAACAGAGAATTCACAAAGGAGGAATCCCTAAGGGCTGAGAGACACCTGAAGAAATGTTCAACATCCTTAATCATCAGAGAAATGCAACTCAAGAGGACCCTGAGATTCCACCTAACACCTGTTAGAATGGCTAAGATAAAGAGCACAAATGATAGCGCATGCTGGCGAGGGTGTGGAGAAAGGGGAACCCTACTCCATTGCTGGTGGGAGTGCAGACTTGTGCAACCACTATGGAGGTCTGTCTGGCGATATCTTAGAAATCTAGGAATAACCTTGCCTCAGGACCCAGCCATGCCACTTCTGGGTATACACCCAAAGGACCTCTCACGGAGACATAGGGAAGTCTCCTCATCTATGTTCATAGCAGCCTTATTTGTAATAGCTAGAAATTGGAAACAACCCAGATGTCCCTCAACTGAAGAATGGATTAAAAAATTGTGGTACATCTATAAATGGAATATTACTCACCTATCAGAAACAATGAAATCATGCAATTTGCAACCAAATGGATGGATCTAGAGGAGCTCATCCTGAGTGAGCTAACCCAGTCTCAGAAAGATGCACATGGCATCTATTCACTTATAGTAGGATTTTAACTATATTGTACAGGATATCTGTACTACAACCAACACACCAAAAGGAACAAGGACATATTTTTTTTTATCTTATTCCTTTTCCTTCTTTTTTTCTTCTTTCTTTTTCCTTTTCCCTTTTCTTTTTCCTCTCTTTTTTGTTGATATTCTTTGTTTTTGTGGGTTTGTGTGTTTGTTGGTCTTTTTTTTAGTATTCCCCCAGTAGCAATGAGACACCATTCACTGGCAGTACTGCCTTGTAGGCCCCCGGTGAATGAAGAGGCTCTTGGCCCTCATATGACTCCTGATCTGTGGTGAGAGACTGTTAGGCAGGGACACTCCACCCCAGAGGAACAAGACGGAAGGGTCAGGGGATAGAGCATGGGAGGGTGGGGCTGGGAAGCGGGAAAAGAGGACAATATGATAAGGATGTAACCTGAAGCAACAAACAAATAAATTTATTAACTAAAAAAAAAAAAAAGGCAGGGGGGGCAGGGCTGAAACACTGTGAATGGAATAGAGGATACAGCCATTCGGCCTGGTTTTGCAGACCTCCAGGTGTAGAGAAGACGTGGAGCTAAGGTAAAATACAAGAGAATTGTGGTATTGGCCCATGCCTTTGACTTCAGTGGAGACGGGGGGCGGGGGGACCACCGTAGAGTTGCTGGTCTTATGTATTCTGGAGTCATATGGAGCGGGGTGGTGAGGGTGCATACTCTTGGTCCCACCATTCAAGAAGAGTACACCCTTGGTCCCAGCTCCCAGCACACTGGAGACAGAAACGGGCAGATCCCGGAGCTCAGGGTCAGCCTGATGCAGGGCAAACTCTAAATAGAGAAAGACTTCGATCCAGGAGTGGTGGAACACATCTTTGAACCCTTCAGATGGGAAACACAGGTCCCTGATCCCAATAATTAGAGTTCAGAGACACACACATGGGATTTGGAGGGACCTAGGTTTGGAGGCTACTTACAAAAGGCCTTCTCGATGCAGGCAGATTGTCCTTTGGGATCTCAAAATATATACACTAGAGCTGGTTTAGCTCCAATGTGACAGAATGATTTCTTCCTTAACCCGGATTGAAAGATAACGCTTTGTATGTTGTCAGAAGGCCAAATTTGCTTCAGGAGAAGTACTACCTAGCCCCCCCATCCCCCCCCAGAAAAAAAAAAGAGGGCAATTGTCCTAGGGCTGGGATTGGGGCAGGGCTCGGTTCTTATCATTCCAGGAGAATCGAAGAGTCCATTAGGGGAGCCCAGGGACGGCTGGACAGCGGAATCCTCATCAGAGAGCAGAATCAGGCACCAAGGAGGATGAGTGACACAGTTGATTCTGCCTGGCAGACTTCCTCAATAGCTGTCTCCATCGGGGGCCTGCAACCACCACAGCAATCCAATGTCACTGGGACCGCTCAGCTCTACACAATGCCCCGGCAGGAACCTCAGTGAAGCCTGCAAGATCAGCTTCTCCATACAAACCCCTTAGGTCATCTAAACAGCTGAGAACAGAAGGACTGAAAATAAAAGGATTGTACTAACATTTTTAACCATGTTTTCCATTTGGGTTCGGGCCCCAAACAGGTCTACTATGACCCAAATCAGCAGGAAGTCACTTTAAGAGAGAGAGGTCCCGTGCCCAGAGGGTGGGGAAGGTGTTTCTCCACCCTTCTTTTAGGTTATTTGAAGGATAACTGAAAACTCTGATATGTAGGGGAAGAGACTACAAGCTGATAAATGGTCCTGTCTTAATGGTTTTTGGAGGTTACCCCCAGGGAATTCCTACTTTTCCTTTTCTGTATCCTTCTTCCTCTCCTATGTAGGAGTGCATGGGCTTCAGAAAATGAGATATAGACATAGCACAGGAAGGTCCAAGAAGAAGGGGCAGATTATTGAATATGCCCTTATACCTTTGTATATTGATACAAAATTAGTAGTTTATTTGGATAAAGTGGTATTGATCATTGTTTATTGTGCAAAAATAAGATTGTATTGGATTATATCGGTATTGATCTTTGTATATTGATACAAAATTAAGATTATAGTTGGCCACAATGGTATTGACCCTTGCATATGGATGTAATATTAAGATTATATTGGGCTACATAGGCATTGATCTTGGTATATTGATACATAATTAAGAGTATATTTAACCACAATTGAATAGATCTTTGTATATTGATACAAATTTAAAGGTAACGCTTCCTAATGGTATCATACCTAGAGATACTTAAAAATAAAATGTGAAGCTCTGACCTCTTGATACCAACCGTCTAAAACGGTCTAAGATAGTTAAAACCAACTCCTAGTCATGCAAACATGTCACTTTGTTAGCTACTATGACAGTCTATCACAGATATTCTCTAAACTACCCAGTAATCAAGTTGCTAAGAGACAAGCAACATTTGCTTATCTAAATACAAGAGATGGATAGGGCATCTTCAAAAACCCCAAGAGATCTGCAGAATATGGCATTCAAAGATGTTATCTTAAATCAAGATTTTTTTTGTTATCGAGACATATCAGCGCCTGACAGCACCCCCTATTCTACTCCATGTAGAAGATAAGCATCGAAGAACCTCCACTGTAAGATGGTTGAATTAGTGGCAAGCCTTTCTCTTGGCATGAAAAAACCCCTTGCACCAACTGCAGACAGACTACTGTCCAAAAAGGACAAAACTTGGTAGCAGGGAAGTCGACAGCCTAACTCTGCCAAGACAGGGTAAGTCCTTCATAATCCCTGCTCTACAACAAATGTCTGTCAGAGAAACAGGACCCAAAGGCTGAAGACTGATGCTGGAATGTATGGAGAGAAAATGGGAACTGTCCAGGCAGTCATTGGTATGTTCTTTCTTAGTTTTGGAAGCTGCAGGCCCTGCACTTCCTATATAAGCAAATATATTTATCCCTCTCAGGTCTCTGAGGTGGTTGAAGAATAGACAGCTAGAGTCTCATAGTTAAATTTTGAATTGTTTAGAAATCAAGAGGGTGTTATAGATCTAAGAAGATACTCTTAAAAGTGTGTTGCAAGATAGTATGAATGTTGAGTCACATATAGACCTTTAAACTCATGGAGTTGGTTAGATAGTAGAATGTTAAAGTCAGGGGCCAAATATGTATAAACTGGACATTGGGAAGGTATACTGGGACATTTAACTCTCATAAATGTGGCATATTTATATCTATTGTTTTGTATAATACTTACTGTTATAAGAGAAGGAACCATCTGTTGGACTGAAAGGGGAAACTTCTGGGGGGAAGAGGGTGGAAGGGCGGGATAGGAAGGGGGAATAGGGAGGGGTTTGTTACTGAGATGTAACTTGAAGAAAAAAAATAAAGTATTTAAAAAAAAAAGAATATTAGTGATCGACGTAGAGTTGTAATTAGACCCAAGTTGTTTTCTAATTAACCAACAATTCCTTAGTAATATTTCTCAACGAAGTTGTTTTCTAAGTCTCATTGATTCTGCTCATAGGTAATGACCACATGATTCAATAAATGTAACCTCTTTCACAACCCAAAAAAAAAAAAAGTGATTTAAGGTATACCGAAAATGCAAAAAAAAAAATAAATAAAAGTGTAGGGTTAGTTGTTAGATAATAGTTGTTATAGTTATTAATAGGGTCATTTGTTCGGTAATAGGGGTTATGGTCATTCTTAGGGCTAGTAGTTAGGTAATAAGTGTTTATGTTTGTTATAAGTTCCTATACTTATTAATAAATATATTTCCTAATTAAAAGTTTCATCTTCAAAAAAAAAAAAGGTTCTGGAACTCAGAATGGGCAAACCAGATAAGCCTTGCCAATTTTAGAATGCTGTTTTAATAAGGGTTATTCCTGTCTTGGTCTGTATTTTACATATTCAGTCACCAGCCTGGGAGGATTATTGTCATGACAATCAAGACTGACTGATTTGCCTTTTCGAAACAGTGATGATTTATCATGTGTTTAGATACCTGTATGTCTTGATGACTTTCTAGGAGGTTGTAGAATTTTGGCAGATGTTTTAAGTGGTGTGGAAAGATGATGAGAAAAACAACTAAGTTTTAGCTGTGCCTTTATCTGAGCCCAAAACACAACCTTAAGTAAGTTTTAACCTACAGTTTTTGTTGTCTTCATTCATTCAATAGAAAGCTGTTGCTCATTTATATTGTCTTTAAAGTCACTTTTAATTGTGATTTTTTTTGAGTTCTCATAGTTTTACATATTTATGGAGTGGTGATAGTGGTAGTCTGTGCACTTGATGCATATTCCTGTCAATACTTCAATATTTTCTAAATTTATTCTTTTAACTTATCTTCAGAACTCATTCAAATCACAAAAAGAACTTTTTATGAATTTTATAAAATTTTCTCTAGTTTATTTTCCAGTTTGGAAAATAAAAAGCAAAGAACTTAAAATCCTGGCAGGATAAAAGTTAGCATAAAGAATGATGACTCGAAACAGGTTTTGAGCAGTTGTAACTTTATTGAGCTGTGAAGATCCGAGTGCCCAGTTCATTTGATGCCCTGGACTTATTATTAATATCAGAGCACACACACCAGCACTTGATGAATTTGATTATTGCACTCAATAGAAGTGTGAAGTAAGTTTACATCATGGATCTATTCTCTCTTCTCCCATGCTGTGTGTAGTGGTTGGTAGTTCATTTCGACCATCATTTATGTAATAGCTAACACCTGATTTTATGCAATATAAAGCCCTGTTTCATAATGGACCATTTTGTCTGCTCATGTTCAAGTACCTTATATCTCCTATCATCAGAAAAGGCAGTTACAATTTAGGATGGTTTCAATTGTCACACATCTTTATTCTAAAAAAAAAAAAAAAAAAGTTTGACCCACATTTAGATGTTTTCCTACTCAAAGCACTTTGAAAGAACCTTTATATAACACATTGCTTTTTTGCTCCCTCCTGCCCTACTTTTAATTAGGCTCCTAGGGTAACCAGAATGGTTGTTTCCTGTATATGAAGGCTAACATTGTTTGATCTTGAAACTCAAATATGGCTTCGCTTCTTTGGTCCAATTTTCTTTTTAAAAGTCACCTTTTATTTTTTACCATATAGAAGTTATATGAAAGGGTTTTATTGTGATATATTCATACATGCATATTGTTTATTTTTTCATTGTGTATTTGACAGGCAGAAATGAATTAGTTTTATGTTCCCAGGTCCTTTTGTCCATGCTTTTCAACTTGGTTTCTCTTAAGATACCCCTGCCTCCTGGTTCTAGGAATTGAAGTTAGAAGTCACATGGGCTATTTAAGAGATCTACTTCTGAGTCCCAATCTCTCCCCTCTTAGTAAGTTTCTTCACTGGTTCCCTGTCTTTAGATGCTTCTTGACTTGCATCTAAACTCACGTATTCATTTGTATCTGTCCTCATTTTGTTTTTCAGCTCTTGTCCTCATTAGAATGGCATGGCACCAGTACACTTTTCCTCAAAAAATTGTGAAGCTGTCTAGAAAAATCTAAAATGTAGATTTTCACCTTTTACTTAGATAAGTGGTTCTTATTTCAATCTATAATCATTGTTTATCTTTCTTTGCTTCTTGTCTTCTTGATGTATATCATTTTGATCACTATTTTAATGATCTCATAATTAAACACGTTTATTTCGTACACCCTTCAGAAAAAGTTAGCTTTATAGAAAAATGTATATGAGCAACTTTAAAAAAGATTATTTTAATTTTATTTTCTGTGTGTGATGGGTGTTTGTCTGCATGTATGTATGTGCACTATGTGCATGCCTGATGTTGGCAAAGGCCTGCAGAATGAATCCAATCCCCTGGGGCTGGAGTTATAGGTGTTTGTGAGTCATGCCATGGGTGCTCTGAACCAAACCTGGGTTCTCCATAAGAGCAGCAAGGGCTCTCTTATATTTTTGGTTGTGAGCCTAGCCTTTAACGGCTGAGCCATCTCTCCAGCCCAGGGCTCTCTTAACTGCTGAGTCAACTGTCCAACCCCTATTGTTAGTTTTTTATGAGCTACTTTAAGTAAGGGGAAGAGGATATGAGAATCAATGAAGATGATTCACACACCATACACAATACCAACATTTTGAGAGCATCATATGGCTTTCACCATTGGGAGTTTTTCTTTTTAATCTTGTTTGCTCAGGTTAATTGCTTTGCACTCCCTGAATACACAATAATTGGTGGGTAGGGGAGCCTGCTGATCAGCAGAGGTTAGGTAACAGAGGTTAAATATTTCTGCTAAAAAAGGAGATGCATTGTTTGTGATTTTAGTTTTTAGACA
>CAJQZJ010004752.1:8649857-8692904 GCA_907164525.1 Lophiomys imhausi
CTGTCTGACAGGAAGTATATCGATAGTAATAAAATCTGGTGTGTCCTGAAGTTTTATCCTGTTGCCCAGGTATGAACTCTCATTGAAATATTATTTTATTTATATTATTTATTTATACAAACACTAGTGATGGGGTAGTGTTAAGCATTCTAAATGTTAATTAATTGGTCCTGCTTGTTGTCTGTTACTTACATTGGCTCTGATTGGTTAAAATAAATGCTGAGGCCTGAGATTGGGCAAAGACAGAGAAAGGTGTGACTTCCTGAGATTAGAACAAGAAGCCTGCGCTTTAGACAGAGGATTCATTCATTCCAGCCAGGAGCAGCAGGAAAGAGGATGCACACCATGGGTTAGAAAAAAGAACCTCATTCCACATGGCCAGGAACATTGGCATATCATGGAGAATGGCAGTCTAAGGGGACGTATGTATATATGGGGTCATATTTGGGTAATAGAATTATGAGCTAGCTTAGATGGGCTAGGATTGCACAACCCAGGCCTAGGCTTGTTAAAATCCATGTGGTGTCTCTGTGTGCTCATTTATAATGGTGGCTTAAGGACTGACTGCTGCTGAACCAATTAATGATAATACTAATACTCTTAAACAATTTAATTAATTATTTCTACAAATGGCACCCAATGTAATTTAATCAAAATTTTTTTCTACACACTAGTATACCCCTTATTAGATAGTAGGCAGTGTTCTAGGCATTTTAAAGATATAATCTTGACTGAACCTGCTGACACAGTCCTGGAACCTGAGCTCCCCTGGAGGTCTGGGCAGGAAGATTGGAAGGTTAAGACCAGACTGAGTAACTGAGACCCTGTCTGAAAAACAAACAAACAAACAAACAAACAAACAAACAAGAAAGCCCTTGTTTAATTGATGATATAGTTACTACTACTGACCTTCATTCTGTAGCTAAAGAAAATGAGGCAAATATTAGGTGTCTAACTTTCCCAAAGATTCACTCATTCATTGCTAAAGTGGTAACTCTGAAGGCAGCTCTGGACTCGGTGGGACTCTGTATCTTGCTGCTGCTCCTGTCTGTGATCTGTTTAGACTCATGTGACTGATGAAACATAGTTGTCATATGTTAAAGGGCTTTTTAAGAGCAAAACCTTTGAAATGCTTTCCAGTGGGAAGTATATAATAATGTAAGTGAACATGTGGGCAACAAACCTTGATATTAGAACCCCACATGACTGAGATGTTTTCTCAGTCTTACAGAGATAAACACTTGACAGTATATCCCCAGGATTTGATGCTAACCATGCTTCACTTGCTGCCATCATCCCTTCTGGAAACTTGTGATCACAGCTGACAATGTAATTGACATTTTTTATCTGCTGCCATGCTTTTTCTTTTGGCCAGACATTACAGTGAGCAGAGTTCCATGGCCAATCAATGTGCTGTGTCAGGATCAATAGTAGTCTGCGAGCATCCCTTAGGCCCAAAGCCTTTCCATTTCTCACTTCTGTCTGGGCTCTGCACATTCTTTCATGAAAAAAGAGAATTTGGGGATTATTTTCACTACCTGTAGCTTCTCATGGACAAATGAATCTCTGATTATTGTGGAAATCTAGTCAATAAAACTGTCAGAACTCTTAAAACATTGGCAGTGCAGCCAAGTTCAGTGTGCTTAACCTCTAGCTGCTTCAGAGCGTGAAATATGAGAGAAGAAAGTGATATTTATACAAAAGGACCTTTAAGGGGAAAAGAGTGGAAAGTTCGATGATAGAAAGGCATCCTATATTTAAGTTGAGACAACAGTCCTAGGCTTCACTATGCTGCTTAAGAAGTCAGAGCTGTTAATGAAGACATTGATACATGAACAACTTTTTCTGGATAATGGTAATTGCCCATAATGACCCTAGATGTCCAACATTTAACTTCAAATAATTACATTTGATGTCCTCTTCTATCCCCTGTACACACACAGTATCACAAGATGCAGAGTGGCATGAGATGTGCCATGGGGCTCTTGCAACCTCTGCTCTTCCTTTTCCTAGCACCTAGGCCTATCTTCTTATTTGTTGTCTCCTCTTCCCATTAAAGAACAAGTCGAGACCCATCATCCACGAATTTGCTCTTATGCTAGAATCTAGGGAAAATTTCTCTAATTTATTTCTATGGAAACCAGGCACTTGGTTTGAAGGGGATAGCTTCACTTCAATATATCTTAGCTTTCCCCCTCAGATGCCTAGAAATTATGTCAACTCAGCAGTTGTATGTCTGGGTTAGGATGAGGATGACACTAGCAACTGTAATGTTGTGTATCCTCAGATGGCTTACACAAATCAGATATTCTATCAAAATCTCTTAAAATTTTTATTCATTTATTGATTTTTGAGACAGGATATCCCAAGATGACTTTGACTTGGCTATCCTGCTTATGTTTCATGAGAGCTCGGATTACAGACCAGCCTGCCACACCCACAACATATTGTACATTCTTGACTAATGGATGGATTTCCTTCAAGCTGTACTGCATGGGCCCAAACCTTTAGAGAGAAGCTATGTTGTCTTGTCTACATACCTTTAGTGGTCACCATGCTTACCTGCTTTATGACTGCAGAAGTGGAATTTCATGAGAGTTGTGCATGTGGAAGGTGCTACAAGTCCCTTGGGAAATGGTGCACAGCAGTTTGTTTACATTCCTTTGGCTACATTGAAGGTGTTGGGAAAATGGATATCTCTTTCTTAGGAAGAACTGGAAACTGATTGATGCATCATCCTATAATCTTCAAAGTCCAGAGTGCTACAGAATTATGTAGCCCTTGTCTTGCCACTTCCTGAGGCATTCTGATACTTATTTGAAGAAGAGAACAATTGAGGGAGGAGCAGACACTGGATTGGGAGAGGTGACATTCACTATCTTGCCTCTAGTAAGTCACATGACCCTGCAGCTGTTGTTTACTTCCTGTTGTTTGAATGTTGTTTACTTCCTGTGTGAAATGGCATAACGTTATCAGCCTCTCCTGAATTCCAGCACTGTTAAAACCAAATGTGATAAGTATGAAGTGGAACAATCTCCTAAAGAGCAAATGCTAAGACTCATTTTTGGACAGGAACTGGCTTTTCATAAGATGTTTTTTCATTAAAAAGTCACTAATTTCCTTATTGGTGGCCAGGTATGGTGGTTTATACCTTAAATCATAGCACTTTGGAGGCAGAGGAAGGTGGGTCTCTGTGAGTTAGGTGCCAACCTGGTCTACACAGAAGGTCTAGGCCATCCAGGTCTACATAGTGAGAATCTGTCTCAAGAATAAACAAATACATTTCCTTACAGGTGGACAGGAATCTTGTGGTATAAGTATGTAGGGATGAGATGAAATCACTTTGCAGAAGAAATTATGAGAGCTGTGGAGCAAACCACCCAAGAAAGAAGGGAAGAACCTCAGTGGAGAAGGGCTGCTGTTGATCAGGGTTCCTTATACACAAGGACACCTACCATTCCCTTTCCTATTTATTTATTCATTCATTCATTCATTCATTCATTCATTCATTCATTTTTGTTTCCAAGTGAAAACCTTTTGGTATCCCTAAACTCTCAGTACAATTAATTTTTGCGGTAGACATGAATGAATAGAAAATGAATTCTATGCTGGCTTCAGTACAGAGCTGAAATAGGGGGATGCCTGGTGTAAGGCAGCAAGGAGTGAAAGGGGAGAAGCAAGAGATCAGCAACAAGTTTATTATGTAAACATAAGCCCAGAAAACATGGTTGAGTTATCATAGAAAATGTCATGCAAGTCAAGAATTCTTGGTAGGTAGGGGTAGGGCTGAGTGGTAGACCACCTGCTTCTCACATACAAGACCTTGTATTCTATCCTGAGCAACACACACAAACAGACACACACACACAAACCCAGACACTTTTTTTTTTTTTGGTTTTTTTTTTCGAGACAGGGTTTCTCTGTGTAGCCCTGGCTGTCCTGGACTCACTTTGTAGACCAGGCTGGCCTTGAACTCGCAAAGATCCGCCTGCCTCTGCCTCCCAAGTGCTGGAATTAAAGGCGTGCGCCACCACTGCCCGGCTCAAACCCAGACACTTATACTCACACTGCCCCATGCACATACACTCAAACACGCACCCAGTCACATACACACACAGATACTCACATACAGATACATACATACAGACACAGATGTTCACAGACACACATACACACACACACAGACCCACACACACACATACATACACAGAGGCACACAGACCCAGACACACACACACACACACACACACACACACACACATGCAGATCCAGACACTCACATACATACAGAGGCACACAGACCCAGACACACACACACACACACACACACACACACACACAGGCAGATCTAGATACTCACATACACACAGGCACACACACAAACACACACACATCATGCAGATCCAGACACTCACATACACACAGGCACACATACACATGCAGATCCAGACACTCACATACACACAGGCACACACACAAACACACACACACACAGCCTTACACATGTGCTATAAATACATGATGAGTTATTCCTCCATGTACCAATGCCATCTAAAATTATAAAACATATAGTGCTACTGCTCAAATCAAAATTTTCAATATATTATTTATGTTTTATGTCATTATACTCTAATTTATACCTTCATTGGCCTTTAAATTTTATTTTTTGTTGTAAGTCTGTGTATAAGTGTGTTTTCTAAAAACTACAATATTGTCCAAATAGAACACATTGAATGGCAAGGCTAGGAAGATTTTCTAATCATAATTTATGGTCCAATACATTGTGATAAAGTAAGGTAGTATGTGTGTAGGTGCCCTGCCTGATATTGTTTGGCAAACTCTCCCTCCAAAAGGCAGAAAGACTTTCTGACCCTAGTTAGAAACACCCAGGAAGCACTACCGAATCTAAATATAGAATGGTACACTGGATGTACTCAGATATATTTCAGTAAACTGATTTAATTTGTAGAGATTTCATCCCATGTATTATTGTGTATTTTTCTGAAGTTATGAGGACTAACCTCTGTTTTAATTTCTAGGAATATTGTAACACCTTTATTATCATGCTATAATTTATGAAAGAGCTCTTTTCCTCCAAGGCTCTTCTGTTTAATTTTTTTTTTTTGAGTATTTGCAAAGCTGTGCAAATGATGGCCGCATTCACAATGCGCAGAAGAATCTTTCTTTCGGGCTGCTCCTAGGGTAGTGATTACTAGTGTCTTCACTGAATATTTAAGTTCTCAGAATTGCTTATCTGTGCTGTGGATCAGTGAAGAATCTGGGTGAGCTGTTGCTACTTTACATAATTAAGTTCTTGCCAGAAAAATAAAGAAACAAATTATGGAGTGAAACAAGCCTAAGGTTGGGCTTTTAAAAATACTTTCTGTACCTGTTATTTTCCCATTTATAATCTGAAACAAAAGCAAAAAAAATGAGATCGGTCTGGCTGACAGCTCACATTTTCTTGAAAAAGTCTTAGGAATTTTCCTCCACAGACCCCTCCGCAGTTAGTGGATAAATAGTGAATGCCATTAAGAAAACAATTTCTCATTGTTCAAACACTGAGTAATACGTGAGTGGGGCCAAGGTGAGGGTAGGGAGAGATTTTGCATGTAGGAAAATTGGGCCAAGTGGAAACTCAGATACAGAGAAGGTTGACAATGGAAACTTCTCATAGCTTTTGGAGTAGCACAGACTCACCACACAGCATTGTGTTTGACCCCATCATTTCTGTGTAGAACACAGGCCTCAACTCAGTCTGAAATAAACTTTGCATGCCTGTGTAGGATGTCCTCTCATTTGGCAGCGTGTATGAATGAAATCACACAGCTCGCTTCATTGTTTTGAATCCTTTATTTCTCTTTCTTTTGGGCTGGCTAGTGTCCTGAGTGGAATCCTCTTCCTTGTATTTATAGAGCTCTTTAAGATGTGGCGGTGTCTTTCTCTTGTTAGTGTAATAGGAAAACATTGCATTTGCTTATCTATTACAAACGGAAATCACCGGGGAATATAAAGAGCACTTTCAATTCCTCGGCCATTATTTCAGAAGCAATCAAATGCAGAGGAATGAAAGTCAAACCCAGAGAAAAATGCTGATAGATTGGGCAATCTTCATGGCTCTCTGGGACCATCATTATTTCAGTGTTCTGGAGGAAAATGCAGATTTGAAAGATGGCAAACCCCAACCTGTGCAATCAATCACTCATCTCCTGTAGCAATAATAATTGCTCAGGAGGTACTCTTCAGACATTAGCTATATAGTCATCCCTGTTTGTTCCAAGGCATACTAAATCTTATGTAAGATTACATGAACACCCCCGCCAGATTAGTATATGGCTCCAGAGTATTTTTAGAGCAGAGACTCAGTGGCGTTCACCTGTGAATGATGAGGTCAAAGTCAGCACCGCAGCTGCAAAGAGCAAGCTCCTTGACATAGTCTTTCCTCTAGAATACTCTGTCCTTTTAGTCCAGGTTTTAAAAGTAGATATCTGTTTACCTTTTCTATATGTGTCCCACCTTCATAATTGGAAGGTGATATTATTAGTATGGTAAATCATATTTGACTTATACTTAAGAAGATGTTTTTTCTGGGTAAACTAAAAGCCCGGCATGGCTTTTCCTGATATTCTTAAATATTTTATTAGCAGAGTCTCCTTACCACTCCTTCCTATTCATAGTCTCCTTGAATTTAGTGATATAAAGCCGGAGGTAGAGTTGGCAAAACTGGATTTCCATTAGAAACAATCTTTGAAAATGTGATGTGTTTTCTTCCTTATTTTTCTCATTATTAGATATCTCATGCTGGAAAGGTCCAGATGGCAGTTTGGAGAAATATATATCTTGCTTGTAACCCATGTTCTGAGGGTTTTAGAGCCTTGAAATTAAATATCATGATTTTTACACTTTCCTAATAATGCTTTTGGTTTCCTGTTTCACTTTCAAACTATAAAAGGAGCCTGGAATACCACCTCCTTTCTACTTTGTTCTCATGATGTTGCTCAGAGTGTGGGGTCAGGAAAAGTTGGCACACACAGTTGGGAGTGTTGTGGCTGTGTCTTGATGTTTAAGGAGAATGATTTTATTCATTGGCAACTTTCTTAATTATGGGCAGTTCAGGTACCTCATCATTCTTAAATTTTATTTCTAATCATTTTCCCCAAAGAAAATGGAGGCTGAATATTCAAGTATTATTAAATACTAATAACTACAGTTAGAGAATGGCAGGAGAGGTATCAGAGGGATGTAGGCTACTCCAGCATCCCCTGCCTTTAAAATTGTCTATTGAAAAAAAAAAAAAGCCTGCAAAAACTGGCACTTGCCAAAGTTTGGAATTTGATGCATTGTCATAAATTACCATGCTATGCAATTGACACTTGGGACAAGAAAGCAGACTCAACAGCACCCACAAGTGTGTGTGTGTGTGTGTGTGTGTGTGTGTGTGTGTGTGTGTTTATGTGTGTGGTGGGTGTGGAAGAGAGAGAGGGGGGGAGGGAGGTAGGGGGGAAGAGGGAGATAGAGATGGAGGGTGGGAGGGGAAGGGGAGAGGCAGTCATATGTCCACCTTGAGTGTTGTTTGTTGTTCTTCAGGTGTTGCCTATCTTGGTCTTTGAGATGGGTTTTCTTACAAACTTGCCGTTCACTGATTCTGCTAGGCTGGATGGCCAGTGAGCCACAAAGACCCACATGGTTCTACCTCCCCAGCACTGGAATTACAAACTCATCACTACACACACACCCTTTTTTAAATAAGCGTGCTGGAAATTGAGCTCAAGTTCTCATACTTGCAATGATAAGTACTGGCCTCACAGAACCATACCTCCACCCGTTTTGTATGTCTTTTCAGTTGCTATCCCTCTTCTCAAAGGACCACATTCTGCTGCATAGATGTGCTTTCTTCCTTTTTGAAGTTGACATAATACAAATGTAATAATACTCTAAGTATTCTATAGAATACTTGTACAATATAGCACAAATAAAGGTATACCAATGTATATTGGAATATATTACATAACATAGTCCTATACTTGTTTAAATAAAATAATATCATAATATGGTCTGGCTTTTTTCAATATGCAGTCTATTTACAAAATGGAAGATTTGTTTGTACTGTTGTGTGTAGCTTTATATTGCTCCTGAATCCACGAAATTTAACTGTTACTTTGGTATTGTACTTGTGAGCAGACACTTTCTTTCCTTAGTCAGAAAACAGTGTTTAAAGGCATACAATCAGGAACTGAAACAACTTTGTTGAAAGCCCAATTCGTGTGTACATACATACAGGTATGTGTATAATTGGGCAAGCCACATCCATTGCTTAATCCTTTGCTGATGAAGTAGGGATAGTGATACCTTCCATCTGGGCCAGGTCCTTGTGGAGGTACTTATTCATTTTTATTGACATGAAAAACATTGTAAAAGTTCCCAGCAAGTGTAACTGATGACTGTTTCCCTAACTGGAAATATTTTTTCCCTTTTATTGAAAATAGAGTCGCCGGGCGGTGGTGGCACACGCCTTTAATCGCAGCACTTGGGAGGCAGAGGCAGGCGGATCTTTGTGAGTTCGAGGCCAGCCTGGTCTACAAAGCGAGTCCAGGACAGCCAGAGATATTCAGAGAAACCCTGTCTCGAAAAACCAAAAAAAAAAAAAAAAAAGAAAATAGATTTTCCCCCCTTACATAATATATCTTGATTACAGTTTTCCTTCCTCTGAATCCTCCCAGTTCCTCCCCATGTCTCCACCCATCTGGATCTACTCTCATTAAATCTCTCATTAGAAAATAAACATCCATCTAAGAGATAATAATAAAATAAAATAATAAAACAAAAACTAACACATTGGAGTTGGAGAAGACAAACAAGCAGAAGGAAAAGAGCCCAGCAGAAGGCACAAAAATCAATGACTCACTTGTTTACTTGCTCAGGAATCCCACAAGAACGTTAAACTGGAAACCATAATATTCACAGAGGACCTTGTGCAAATCCCCTTCAGGCCCTGTGCTCTCTGCCTCCATTTCTGTGAACTCATATGAGCTTTGATCATTTTAATTTAGAGGGCCTTGCTCTACTGATGTCTTCCATCCACTCTATCTCTTATACTCTTTTCATCTCCTATTCCATGAGATTCCCTAAGTCCTTCTGGGAAAAATTTGATAGAGACATCCATTAATGCCTGAGTGTTCAAAGGTCTCTCAGTCTACATAATATCTGACTGTTTATGTTTATTCCCATCCTTTGCAGGAGGAATCTTCTCTGATGATGCTTGAGCAATGCACCTATCTATGAGTATAGCAGAATACCATTAAAAGGCATTTTATTACTACTTTTTTTTTTTTAAAGACCGATAGTTTTTGGTTTTACCATAGGTTCCTGGGTTATCTAGTTTTTAGTTCTTTATCACCCAAACAGTGTCAGGTATAGGTTCCATCTGCTGGAGTGGGTCTTAGATCAAATCAGACATTGATTGGTTACTCCCACAAGGTTTGTGCCAACATTGCCCTAGCATATTTTGCAGGCAGGACAGCATTGTTGATCAATGGTTTATAGCTGGGTTGGTGTTTATGTTTCTCCTTTGGTATCCTACAGAATACTTCTCTGTACTAAAACCAGTAGAATGAAGGGGCAATGGCTCTAAGTAGGCACCAGCTTGACCTTTCCGTGTTAAATGAACTGTGCAGGTGTTGTCTTCAGCAATGGGGCCTTGCCATAGATTAGTGGAGAGCAAACATAGTTTTGGGAACAGCATGGGTTGTTTGGGGATTCCTGTGGTACCTCTTTGGTCAACAACTCAATTAAGATATATCAGAATCTTGGTAAATGGAAGCTTCATTTGGTGACAAGAGATGGGCAATTGGAACCGGTCACCATGGAACTGAATTTTTTTCTGTCCTCATTGCTTTAAATCCTGAGAATATAACAGGGAACAATGCACACTAGTTATCAAAAGTAGTGAAGAGTTGCCTTTGGCAGAAAAAAAAAGAAGTTCTTGACATCATTTATCCTTTTCCCCCTCTTCATTAATTTTAGAGTCAAGTATTTACATTTAATTTTGAGGAGTTTATTGTTTAATTAAAAACCCTAATTCCTCACTGGCCATCTAAAAAATAATAATGCAGTATATAATTAAAATTTAGTTTTACTATAATTGTATTTTTACAAAATGAGACAGAAATTCTAGCTATACAAAAGTTAAAATTTTGTTTTAATCTACTTACCTGGCTGAAACTGCAATTTAATTATCAGTTGTATTTATTAATAAGTATAAACTGTAAGATTAATCCAGAGGAGCAGCTGGTGGCTTGGCAGAGCAGTGGGCAGTCTAGCAGGATATCAGTTGATGAGGGACCTGGCCTACCTTAACCAGAGGCCTGATTTATCCTGGGGAAAGAGTCCCTGACCAAAGGTGGCCTACACCACCTGTAACCTAAACTCTGTTAAGTAATATGTTGTTACATTAGGCCAGTAGAATTACTGGCAGCTTGGCGAGAGATTTGCTGGAATTCGATGGGAGTCCAGGAGTCCATCGGCCCTGAATTGCTTGGACTGACGGACTATAAGCTGCCACAGTTCTTTCCCCACTAATTAAATACAACAATACCTTTAAAAAATATTTATTTATTACTTCAGGTTACATCTCCAACGCAGTGAATGCTTACCACTTAGCTGGGCAGACTCTCAATGAGCTACTCTAAGTTAACCCAGATCACCTAATCCCAAACTGCCATATGCCTATGATTACCTTTCAGCATTCTCAAACACATCTATCTGCTTCCACGTCTCCTGGTGGAATGAACTAATCCTCTGTATAAAGCACAGGGTTCCTGTTCGAATCTCAGGAAGTGCTGCCTTCCTATACTCTTTCTGCCCAGCTAATTGGCTATCAGCAATTTTTATTAACCAATCAAGAGAATGCCTCCGAAGGGGCGGTAACCAAATCTCAGCATTGAAATTAACCTATTAGAAGCAATGTTATTAACCCCAACACCTGGCTCTTTATTTACTGTTAAGGTTGACAGCAAAGAAAAAAAGCTAAACAAAGGGAGTAGGGCATTTGCAGTGTTTCTAGTCAAAGGTATTTTATAGGAGGAGGGTGGCTTGTGTGTAAGGAAAACAAGGAAGCACATGTGATTGAGAAAAATGACCCCATCACTTTTTTCTACCTTTCCTTTAGGTTCTCTTTGCAACTGAGCTTCCCTTTCTCCTTTTTCTGCTCTTTTCCACTCAGATTCCAGAAGACCTGGGGACTATTATGCAATATTGTTATGAACAATGATATACTAACTAACATTGCATTGTTTATTTATTTTTCTTTCCTATCTCAATACCTCTCTCACTAGTGTCAGACTTTGGGCAATAGAGTCTCACATGCCTGAAGGCTTGTGGAACATGCAATGTTTTAAAGATACATTAGAATATATATAGATATTTTGTTACTCAAATCAGTCATTACTGTCACTATATAGTTTGTGTTTTTATTCCTGGCAATTTCAGTCTATAAAATCCTTAAGTTCTCCATCTCTTTAGGTATGCCCCACTCTGAGAAAGTGGTACAAGAAAGTTCAACAAAAAGTACTGTTATTGCCTATTGCTTTAGTTTACAAGTCTCTGACTTCCACTTTTCATTGGTATACAGTTTGTGAAAAAAAGAATTCCTAGAAAGCAGAAGACACAGAACCTAGATTACTCCAAAGCTGTAAGGGTAGCTATCTCATGGAGCCTGTTTTGACTAGATTCTCACGTAACAAATTACAGTGCTCCAGTTTGATAGTTTATCTTTAAATACAAATACATGTACATTTGTGAAAATGAACTCTGAATCTCATTTGTTCCTCATCTCTGAGGAAGCAAATGTGCACACAGCCATGATGCTAGTAAACACAGCTTTGAGTAGGTTTATAATAATTCAAATGTTAAATATTTGAATAAGTCAAATCCTTATCAACACAAGATGGTGAGAGGGAACCTCACTGCTCCCTGTAACTGTATAGATGCCTCATGATTAAGATGAAATTTGATAGTAATAACAAAAACATACTTATGCTATTGCCCATCATCCTCATCATTTACCTCTGCTAATGCCTGTGTCTTAGTCAGGGTTATTATTGCTGTGATGAAATACCATGACCAAAGAAACTTGGAGAGGAAAGGGTTTATATGACCTATGCCTCCATATTACTGTTCATCATTGAAAGACGTCAGGACAGGAACTCAAACTGGATAGGAACCTGGAGGCAGGAGCTGATGTAGAGGCCAGGGAGGAGTGCCGCTTACTGGCTTTCTCACCTTGGTCTGCTCAGCCTGCTTTCTTATAGAACTCAGGAACATCCTTCCAGGGATAGCACCACCCACAGTGGACTGGGACCTCTCTTACCAATCATTAATTAAGAAAATGGTCTACAACTTTGCCTGAAGCTCAATCTTATGGAGATATTTTCTCAATTGAAGTTCCCTCCTCTCAGATGACGCTAGTTTATCTCAAGTTGTTATAAAACTAGCCAGCACAGGATGTGTGTGAGTTGGTGTAAAGCAATGCATAGTTTTCCTGCCTGTGGAGCTCTATCCTGAGGGAATACCACTGGACTTATTTCTGAGAAATTAAAATAGGTACTATTGTGTGCTGCTATAGCTAAATACCTGAGATTGGGTAACAGTAAATAACAGAATTTCATTCCTTATGTTCCTGAAAGTTGATTAATCTAAAACCAAGGCATAGTCAGATTTACTAAAAATCTAATCTTCCCAAGGTGAAGAATACTATTCTTTATAGAATCACAAGGGAAGAAGAGCAAAGGAAAACGACTTCTGAATGTACTATTCAAAGATGTGGGGCTCTTGTGGCCTAATCAATTCACAAAGGCTCTGTGTTTCAATGTCACATTAGTTTTAGGAAGACACCCATAGTTTAGGAAGACACCATTAGTTTAGGAAGACACAATTGCAGTGAACCTGGTTTTCTAGGGATAGTTTTATTTTATTTGTAAGTTGTAGGTCCTAGGAAACCTAGGGGAAAATGGTGCTCACTCTTTTCAGAACATTTACTCTATGGATGTCTCCATCACCAGCCTCTACACAAACACATTAGACTTCTTAGGAGCTGTCTGTTAAAATGTACCAAGATCACACATGAACGTCAATTGTCATTACTCTGTTTTTAGTGAGAGTATGTTCATCAATCTAGGCTTTCATTTTAGATGCAGAACTACATCTTTTCTGGGGAGTAATTATTGGCAGCCAGGAGGAAAGGAAAAAACATTCATTTATTAGGCACCAAATTGTTTATGAAGGTACTTTACAGGAACAGTTCAGAAATTCAGGTTTGGTGGCCTGTGCCTGGCATCCTAGTGGTCAGGAAGCCAGGCCGAAGTATCAGCAGTTCAAGGCCCAGTAGGATTAAATAAGGAACATTGTAGAAGAGAGGAAGAGAAGGAAAAAGGAGGTGAAAAAGAAGAAGTGCTTAGAATAAGTCACTGGCACTCTGGCAAAGATTTTAGAGAGTGATAAATGAGCAGAGTCTTTTAGAAGTAGGAGTCATCATCACAGGTTGAGGATCACTCTTCCTAAACTTTGAGATAAGCATAATTTTGTAATTTGTTTCTAAAAATTGAATTTGCATATTTTGGGGTCCTAAGTTAAAAACTGAAATTTACTTATGTATCATAATTACTTTATAAGTAGTTTAAGAGTAACTCTGTCCAATATTTAAAAAATAATTTTGCACATAAAACAGAACATTATAGTATGCCTTTTCTACTTGTGGAGTCAGGTCATTGCTTGAAGTTACAGATCTAGGGGCATTTTGTATTCTTCATTTTGGAGTTTTGGGTTAGGGATGCTGTACTGAACTTATTTGAATAGGGACAATGGACTTGAGACAAACTCACATTTGCTCTTAAATCCCGATTTGATATTTTTCTAACAATTTAATAGAATTCTTTTCCCAAGCAGGTTTGTGTTTTGTGGAAACTATAGGAAATAATGTATGTGAATACTTAGGAGAGTGCCATTTCTTACTTCTGCCATTGGTATTATATGTGTTCAGTGATACTTTGTTGGGATATCTATGCCCTTTCTTAAGGCCTAGCATACTTTCTTCTTGATGTTTATGTAGGCTCATTGGTGGTTTTTCTGGAAATTACTATGTTTCTTGTGGCATCTGCGCACATGGGTACACAAGTAAACAAACAGCAAGCAAATATATAAAGGGTGGTATTGAGAGCAGGTGAAACTTAACCTTAATTGTCAACTGAATAGAATTTAGAATCCCATAGGACACACACCTTCGAGTATGTCAGTGTGTTTCTGAGAAGTTTAATTGAGTGAGAACCTATCCCTAAGTGTGGGTGGGGTCTCACAAGAGATAAAAAGGAGAAAGGAACTGGAGGACAAGCAATCATCTTCTGTTTCCTGCTGCAGATGCAATGCCTCTTTTTGACAGAGTGTACTTTAATGCAGTGGACCAGAGCAAACCCCTCCTTCTGTTCTTTCTGTAAGGCACCCCGCTGAGGCAATGCAAACAGCAACCAATACGAGTTGCTTTTTGAAATAACTGGGACATTGTTTTCTGTCTGTGTTTCTCGTGAATTCTGGTTGGTTGGGGTGCATCTAGGGACAGTTCAATGCTTCTTGTTTCCATGAGATTTAAGTTATCTCAAAGTGCTATTTCAGTGCAAAATGTTGGAAAACGAACAATTCTTTTGGTACTTCGGAATCTGTGCCTTAGAATGGACTGCAGGAGTTATTCACTTCCACATAATTCTTTCTGAACATTATTTATGATAATAGAAAGTATTCAGTGTGGCCTCTCAGTTATTCATCAGTGAGCTGACAGTTCAAGGTGTCTTTAGAGTTCAATAGCAACATTCCAGTGATATAGTCAGATCAAATTGGTATTGTTCATCAATTAAAAGGAAAGTATATTATTTCCTCCATTCACATCAATTTAAACTATTCTTTCCTTGTTTTTATATAGGTCCCTAATAAAGGTACACACAATGTTTGTTGACATTTTGGTATCCACTTTTATTTCCCAAGCATTACTTGTGAACACTTGAAATTGATTTTTAAAGCCTTGGTATAAATGTAAACAGCAAAAGTCATGGATTGAAACTTGAAAAACACAAAAAAGAATAGTTAGCCTAACCCATTCCTGTTAGACACGAAACTGCTGCCTTGAGAGTGCACGCACATACTGGATATGTCAGTGTGTCAAATTTTACTTTTAATTTCAATTAACCTTGTACATTAATTTTTTTAAAATTTGAATTGGCATTACACACACACACACGCACACCCATAAACTAATTTGATACAATATGTATTGATATCAAGATACTTAACATTTTCTGAGGAGAAACTTTAGCACAAAATGATCTGGGAGAGAATCTAGGAAGAGAGTAAGAACTAGAAAAGAGTTTTCCAGGGTACTAATGAAGTTTAATATGTTAATTATTCTAAAATGGTGATGGGGCTGGGGATGGTTCAGCAGTTAAGAGCAGTTGCTTCTCTTAAAGAGGACCACATTTTGGTTCCCAGAACCCTTGTTGGCCAGTTCAAAAACCACCTCTAACTCCAGCTCCAGGAGATCTGATGTCCTCTTTTGGCCTTTGTAGGTATTATTACATACATACATACATACATACATACATACACACACACACACACACACACACACACACACACACAGAGAATCTTAAAGAAAAAATACAATCAGTATTGTCAGAAAGAGAACAAGGAAGATTGTTGTGGGATACTGCCCTCTGCGAATAATAAACATTTAATGTCATAAGAACAGCTGTGACTACTTAGAAAAGGCCCCCAGAGTCAAGCCTGTTGACACTCCTGAATAGGCGGAAGGGTTATGGACCGTCAGTAGACTCTCATCTGAGATTTCAGCCACTCTCTTCTGTGCATCTTTGCCAGCTCTGTATGATTCTGCACCAGTTTCATGTAGCTTCTTAGTCTCTAGGGTGCGAGAATACACATTGAGTGGAAGTTTAGCTGGAGAGACTCCCATCTATTCACCTATAAGGAAGATGGTATCCGTTCTGGCCAAGACTTTTCAGTGTATGACTATTTGGTGGCTGGGAGAGTACACACACTTCTGTAACCATGCCTGCGCTATAAATTAGCTCAATAAACTCACTGGTTTACTAAGCTGGAGTTGATGTAATTGCTGCTTTGGCCTATCCTTGGTACCCTATCTATAGTGAAGAGATGTTCGTTCTTATTTCCCCAGGAAAGGTTTATGCAACAGAAATTAACAGCGTGATAGTTTAGAATTGAATCCAATGTGCTTCATGATGGCTTTTTATTAAATCCTAGAAAAATTGTGAGGGCTGATATATTACTAATATATAACAGTAGATGCGTTGCTATAAGAAATGTTAATAACATATCAAAACCACAGAGAGTAAGGTATTCTTTTTCTCTAGAAAGTAAAGAAAGAAAAGTCATCATTAACCAAGCCTTATTTTTTCTTTTTATTTCTTAACCCATTTAGTTCAGAGTTTCACAGAGTGAGCCAGGACATAACTGTAATATGTACTCACCAAAGTAAGCACAAATGAATCACCACCTGAAACATTAATGTAGCGCTGGCTGAAAATGTAGCTTCTGGTCCATCTTTTTAACTTTCTGAATCATGTCTCTGAGAGAAAGGGCCCCAGAAGATTCGGGAGCACAAAAATGCCTAAGAACTATATGTAGGTTTTTAGTCTCTTCAGTATTGTTTACTCATTCGATATTGAAGGTCAAAGAGGTTTCCCACATTCCTTAGCTTCTAGTGCTACTTGCAATGTGGGCTATGCGAGGGAGCAGAGTTAGTTCTGCTATGGGAAATATTTCATGTGTGGGACTCCAAAACGTCTACTAAAGCAACACCTACTAGCACAGATAACAGAATCTGTAAGGTGTGGTTCCGTTCAGTCAATTCTTTCACACAGTCTTTTAGGATTTGAATGATGGACAGTGTGTTGTTGGAATTAGACTTAAAGCTATCATTCACTTGAGAGCTGGTGAAACGGTGCCAGCCAGGAGGAATTGGAAATATTTTCTTTTTGTAAAAGGCCAGGCATTAAATATGTTAGGCTTTGTTAACCATGTAATTTGTACTGCAACACATGCCACTGTTATACTGAAAACCACCGAGGAAAATACCTAAGTGAATGAACAGGACTGCCTTCCAATAAAACTTTATTTATAAGTGCTGTTTTTACATACTGCATTTGGCCTCTGATTTGTAGAACACTGACATCCTTCCTCTGAAAAGCTCTAGTAAACAATCTGATCATTAAAAATGGTAGCATGAACACTGAGTAACTAATTTTAAGTTGTATTCTTATGAACACACCGGAGAAAATATTGTCTTTGTTTTTTGTTTCTGTCTTCTTCCTATGGGTGCTACATTGCCCTTTTATGACTAACCAAACATTGGGGTAGTTTGTAAATGTAGCCACAAATTTACCTCCTCAAAGAGGCTGAGTCTATTTCCATAGTCCTTTTAAATATGCTACCTGTGCAACACAAGTGCCTCTCATCCTAGCCTCTAAGTGACCCTGAGTCTTCCACTGTTGCTGGGCACCCTGCTGTACATCGAGGCATGAGATCTCTGGCACAACGACCTGACAGCCTCAGTTGAGACCCCCTGCATATGAATGAACCCATCTGAGAACAACGTAAGACCTACTTACCAAGTCACAGAACAGTGGTTTGAATAAGATGAGTTCCTTTGTTCGTTGTAAGCCTCTATGTTTTTAGTGCTTTGGTATACAGAGATGGACCTCCCACTGATGTAAATAGGCAGCCAGGTCACAAGCTAAGCATGGAAAGGGGAGGATGTATTTGAGGTTTCAGTGGAAAGCATGAAATGGTGAAGTGGGTGATGGTGCACCAAAGAATGCTCTAGGATGAACTAGGGAAATAAAGGAGGACAGATGTAGAGTATTAGAAATTCACTTGAGGTTGGGTGTAGTGGCACTCACCAGCCAACACATGGAGACTCAGGCAGGGGGATCATGAGTGTGAGACTAGTCTGAGCATCATGGTAAGATTTTGTTTCACAAACCCCTTGAGTTGAGTGGTCTTAATGAAGTTCATGAACTTCAGTTTAAGGCCAGAAAATGGCATGTAACGTTTTCATGTGAGCTCCTGTTTTACAGCCCTAGGCACTGAGGTGGATTTAACTGTGGGTGGTCTTATTTTAACAAGTGAGCATGATGGGGAGAAGAAGAGTGAGTTGGGAGGTTTAACAGAATCAGAGGGAGTTACTGTAGTAAAAATAGAGGATGCTGTCGTGACCCTGAGGGACCTTGTAAGGACCAATGCATATTGGCTCCAGTGAATCCAGAACACTGGAGAGAGGGCTCTAGAAGGATAAACTCTGGCTTCCAGAAAGGTCAGTCCTTAAACTCAAGAAGAGATCATACTTTTCTAATTTGCTAATTTGGCCCTGCTTAGCTTCATTTCTCAAAATTACCCCTATATATATATTTAGGGGGGGTAGATGAGAAGCCGTGGCCATGTTGGCTTTCTACCCCAAGGGTTGGAGCAGGTACTTTGGTAGCTGAGTTTCTTGTCTTCTGGTTGGCTTCAGTACAACAGGATTCTGTTTTACCACCATGACATTCCCAGGTCCTCCTTTAGCTTTTCCAGTGTGGTGTGTTTGCCTGCATGGGAATGGGAACCAGCTCCCAGAGGTTGGAGGTGGTGAGAGATTTGTGTGTGTGTGTGTGTGTGTGTGTGTGTGTGTGTCTCCCCATTCTTAAGCATTCCAGTTATTTTTTTAATTTATTATTCCATGCTATCTATTCAGATTCCTGCATTAACTCCTGCCTTGTGGACCTAGCTCCAGAATTTGATGTGAAGACAATGAATTTTTAGAGAGTGAGTAACCAAGCCCATCAGGTCTGCGAGGCCCAGTCTCTCATTGATATTTTAAATTATACACACTTCAGGCTTAAAGTCTGCAGGAATACTGACCTCAAGATCAGTCCTCAAAAATCATCTTCCTTGTTAGCAACTAAAGAAGGTAATTTTTAATGGGAACGACTAAACGCCATGTTTTTCCTCATGAGTGGATATTTATATTTAACAATATGCACATATGTTTGTGGCATAAAAGCAGAAGTGGGACTTCAGTGAGGACTAGATCCAGCAAAGAATAGGGAAGAACAGTGAGAGGTGACTTGGAGAAAGACACAATTATACCTATATATGAAAATGTTATGGTGAAATCCATTGTTTTATATACTAACTATAAAAAAATTAACTGCTACTTAATTGTAGAATTTCAAATGTCCTATAACACAAGATACTGTTTCACAGCATTAATAAGTAAATTTGTTCTATCAATAAACATTTAACGAACCCATACTTTGGGTGTGCAATAACACAGCATGATTTTTTATCCTTTTGCTGCAAATTGAAATGGTTGGTAAATACATTTTTAAAATCGTGTAGCATGTTAACAGATCTTTTCAACTTTGATGATCATTTTCTCTGTCATTGCTTGTGAATAACTAATGCTCAGAGAAGTCTTTTTGTGAGCTCCCCAAAGCCTCCACAGATCACACTCAACTTTCATCTGACCCAATTCACTCCTCCTACAAAAATTCATTGCTTTTCTGTATTGAGTTTCTTCAGTCAATTAACTGTGTCACCACAGCTTCAAATTGCGGGGCTTAAAGCATTAGTATCTTGCAGCTCCCTGCTTTTATAAGCGTTTCTTTAAGCCTTGCTTCTGTTTTCCCCACCTGGCCCCTTTGCTGGTAAATTCTCTGTAGGGTCTTTTTAGATCCTCAGGTGTCACTGATTCTAGATAATCTCCAGTTTGTTCCTTGGCTGTAGTTCTTTTGCTACCCCTCCTTAACCTCCCCAGCAGTGTGTTTCTCCTCTCTGTATTCCCCTTTCTTTTGTTTTCTGGAATTGTGCTTCTCAAGCCTGTCTGTCCTCTAACCTGTTCTGTCCTTTACTCTTTCAGATGTTTGTCCTATTAAATATCTTTTTTTTTTCCTTCTCCTCTACATCTGCTCTTCCCCTCCTCCCTCATCAACCCCCTCTTCCATTCTGAAGACTGCTTTTTCTTAAGGATACTGTATTTCAAAGAGGTAGAAAACCCCTGACTTTGGGTCAGAGCAGGATACACATATATCTTTTATCCTGTTTCATCCTCAGCTGACCCAAAGTGTAACATGACCACATATGATATCCTTGAGTCATAGTTCTGTATTTTTATGTTAATATTCGAGTCTGCAAATGGTGAATTCTTTTCATCTTAGACAGAGTTTGTTCTGTAGCTTAGTTTTTAAGGATGTGTATAGATTACATGCATCCATATACTCTGTTTTGGTTTAGGTGATTTTTTTGTCTCATGTTGCATACATAATGTGTTACAAAATGACATTATCATTATTTGAAACAGGGTGGGATCAGCATGGAAGCAGAGGAGGAATAAATTGATCCTACAATGCTTCTTCTTTGGTGTGTGGCATTGCAGAAGAGACAAAGGAAGGAAAAAAGGGAAGGGGGCAAGTAGGAATATGAATGATCAGGCAGGTTTGGGACTTTCTCAACTTTAAGAGGAAGAATCTAAGATGGAAAAACTAGATAAACGGCTGTTGCAGATTCCTTCCTGCTGTGTTACCTCAGGACCTTGGAAGTTCTCTGTCCTTTAGTGGTGGCCACTTGTCTTGTAAGGATTTGCTGTCCAGTTACCTGCCCCTGTGATGGAACAAACTTGGAAGTTCAGAGCTGTATTACTAGCTATATAGGTGATAAATAAATGTCTGTCTAGTGCTACGATTGGAGCTCAGTGGTACAGTGCTGGCCTGATTTGTGTGAAATCTGGGTTCAAAACTATATAGCAATAGAAGTATAATCATTTAGTTCTTGGATATTTGGAAACAAATGGGATAGCTCATTAGCATTGTATGCTTTTTATAAAAGTCAGGTGAGACTTATTATAGGGTATCTGCATATAGTTTTACATGTAGAAGAGGAAAAGGTTGAGTGCCAAGACTGTCTTTGTGAGCAATGTATCAGTTTATGAAAGATGGCAAGTTTTCGTTGATTCTTCTTAAGAAGTATTTGGGTAGTAGTATTTAAAAGCTGCCACTCTGGGCTATCAAGTAACAAGAGTATAAGGTGACATATAACAGAACAATGAAGAAACAGCCTGAAGCCTTCAGCTTTAGTTTGGGATGGGGTGGGCAAACTTTGTGGAGAGGACTACATGATTCAGGTCTGCAGGCTGCACGGTTTGTGTTACTTCTCTTTAGGGAAATGCATTTTACTGTTCTTGGACCCCAGTGAATAAGCTTCAGATTGCCTCTTACTATTCTGCTTGAAGCCAAAGAAGGTAAAAGCAAAGTGCTTGACTTAAAACTTTAAAAGCCTTCCAGGGATTTTCTTTATGCATCGACTCCTCAAATGTGTTGGAAACCACCTAAATAAATGGGCTGCTCTCTTCAAATTTAGAACTTCCAGGAAAAGCCATGTGGAATAAAATGTGCTTCAAATGATATTTTGAAGAAAATGACAATTCCCCTTCTCTTGCTCACCAGAGTACCATTGAGCATTACTTTAGTATTATGGATGACAAAAGCAATTAAGATTGTAGTTGATTTTACACAGAATAGCATTGAAGTCTAGGCTTGGCTGTGAGTTTTCTTGAGTGTTTGTGTGCTCACTGGTATAATTTGTGATGGTTTATATGTTGATATCAGTGTTTAACTCACTGGTATCCACTGATGTTTAGGAAATAAAATGTAAATCTAGGTTATGTCACAGCAGTTAAACTTTTGATTAGAATTGTATCTGTAGAGTCATCGTTTGGGGTTATAATACAGTCAAAGGAAAATAAGATTTTTAATGATCCAATTGCACTTGCCAACTGTTTAAGTTATTGGTGCAGGATAATTCACAGGACTATAGTAACTGAAACTATGTGCTAAGATAAAAAAGTAACGAGAAGTTAAACAGAAAATATTTGTTAAGATATAAGACATAGCAGAATGTGTTTTGAAATGGTTCTACCTATCTCCAAGGAATTACTACCCCATTAGAAAGTTAAAAGGCAAAGTAAAGTTTAGTATATCAGGCCTGCTGTATTCTGCATGGTCCATCTTAGTGATGTTTTGTTCTGATGAATAGTACTTCTTACATTTCTGGTATTTGTGACTCTTGTTGGATATACAGAAAGGGGCAGAGTTTACCTGTGGTGTGTATGTAGTGCTAGATGCAATCTCAACCCCTTTTTCAGTTCGTCTTTTAGTTGGCACCAGTGGGCTCTTTCTTCCATGCTTTCATCAAAGGCCTCATGTGGAAGGACTAATACTTTAAGGAAGGGTTTTAACTGGGTACAGAGAAAATTGAGGGGAGGGTCCCCTTCCTCACACAGTGAACAAATGTGGTGTGTCAAATTCATGTTAAAATTGAACAGTGCTCTAGGCAGCAATGTTATCATATTTGTAGATCAACATCAAAAGTCCAATCTGTAGGAGTATTGGATTCATAGGCCCTTTGATTTATCGGTTAATACATTTTATAAGTTTTGGGAAAAACTATTAGCTGATATAATTGATTGTTCAGCATGGCTTCAACTTCTATAAATGAATTAGAATAAATGTACTCATCCATTGATCTAAACTTGATTTCCCAAGGGAATAAAGATTTCCGTTGATAGATTCAAAGAAGAAAATGAAACTGAGCTTTAGAAAAAAACAATGAAGCACCTGGAAGCCACTTAGAAATAAAAGTAATTTGTGAAATAATATTGGCTGCATTGTGGTGCTAATGTGAATTGTAAAAGGACTTTACTAAGAATGAAAAACAAAAGTTTCATAATTGGTCTTACTTAATTGGGAATCACAACAGATAAATATAATTTGTATTTGATTTCAATGTTACAAAGTTACTTACAAACAACAACAAAAACAAAGTCCAAAAAGTAATAAGGGCTAGAGAGATGGTTCAGCAGATGTACCGCGGGACCCAGGGTCTGTTGCCAGCACTGTTAGAAAAATGTGTCTGGAGTAACAAGCAAATGACCACGGAGCGCAAAGCATTTGGCAAGGCAAACGTTTTACCTCTGCAGGAAACTGTACAGCTATGTGAAATGGAGCAGGCAAGGACACCCAGAGGGGAAACCTGTGGGATTTTTATTCCTGACACAAAGGATGAATACTGTGCCTCACTCAGTCTGACTAAAATTTGGCTTCATGTTCTCAGGATGTTTGCTAGTTACAAAGGGCACACAAATACTTATCAACCTGAACTTTTGAGAACAGGATACCACCTTCAGTACATACTTAGATCTTAGGAAGGTGCTGAGAGGGTGGGGATTTTTTTGGCTGGATGGCATCTTGATAAATTTTTTTTAAAAGATGGAACATGGTCTCATTTAACTCTTTGATAGGAAGACAGCACATTTAATATGCGCTCCTCACGGCAGTCACATTGAGTTATACACTCCTGCCGCTCCAGGTGAACTTTTGTTCTGTCTGGATACCCTCTGTAAGCAACTATACTCAGCACATGAATACTCACACAGACAAGTAATTAAAAATATTTTTAAAGAAGTGCAAACATGTTTTCTCTTTAAAATAAAATCCAAAGTTTTATTTGTATTTTAAGCAGTTCCCAAATTCCTAATTGAAATGAATGAAAGAAAAAGAAATAATTTTACTTTTCTAGTGAAAAATCTAAATATATTTAAAATGCTGATACGACACAACGCAGATAGTTTGGGGTTCTCCCCAGATTATTTGCACTTTTGTGAACCAAGTGATCAGTTCAAAGATAAATAGGTCTCTTTTCTTAGAATATTAAAAATCAAGGCAGATCAACGAATACTCATTAAAAAGTTAGCTCCAAGATATTGCACTGGACTGCAAGGGAGAACAATAACGGGCCAAACATAGTGCTTGTCTTGGGATGGGTATAGATAAACATAATAATACTCATTAAGTAAGGTAATGTATTGCTAGAGCACAGAAGAAAAACATCTTTGGGCAATGTAATTTATAAGTAATAGTTAATTGAAGTCTTCAGATCATTTGTTATTAGACTTCTTATACGCAGGCAATTCAGATGAGTGAACCTCCTGACATACTTGTCTCATGGGAATAAGAAGGAAAGATCTGTATAATTTGTAAGAAGTATCTAACAAACGAAACCAATAAATGCAGAGAGGAGAATGGTGTTCACTGATGGTGGGGGCAGGGAGAAAGCAGTTGAGTGGGTATGATTTTAGTTATAAAATAGAGATCTACTGTATCTCCCAGTACCAGCAGTTAACAGTGTATTATCCACTCAAGATTTTCTTAGGAGGCCAGAGATCTCATGGCAAGGGTTACTGTCGAACTATCCAACCAATTATTCCCCAAGCAGCATATATATATATATATATATATATATATATATGGAAAAGAAATATTTAGACGTGATTGACATGTGTATTATTTTGATTGTGCTGCATCTCAGCTGTATACAAATGTGTGGACTTAAGTTTGGCACATTGAGTATGAGTGGGTTTTTGTATATGAACAGCAATGAGCACGTAGATTGTTGCCTGTCAGGGGCAGTGATTGATAATAGATGTCTTGGGATAAAGAAGCTGTCCTAACACTGATTGTGGAAATGATTATGCACCTGGGTAAAATATTGTAAAATCCCCTTCATTATATACTTCAACTGGATTCCCCAAACCGGTCTTTCCCATATTTGTGCTGCATGGTTGAGTAAAGCTTTTCTTGATTACTTTGACAGATGGAGGAGTTTGGTTTCAATCAATGCAACAGTTTCTTGTTATTGTCTTGCTAAAGGAATGGTAAGGGAAATCAGTGTTTCAGTTTGTTGGATGGTTGCAGAACGCGGCCTCTCTATGGTAGGTGATGCCTAACTTCCTGTTGTTGGTTCATGTGTTTTACCCAATTAGGGTCACTTCCAGCTTGAGGCCGACTAACTCAGAATACTTGTTGGATTCTTCATTGGAGAGTTCCAACAAAAGATGCCCTTTTTGCATTGCTTACTGAATTAGTAGTGAGCATAGCTTAGGGTTGTCAGTGACATCTTCCTTGACCTTTCTTGTTTCAAGTGGGAAAGCCAATTGTAAATGTAATCAATACATAGGAGAGGAAAGAGATGTTGTTACCATAGAATTCAGACCCTTCCCCTTCACTGCTGAGCTTGGAGCTTGCTAAATACAGACATGTAGCACATAATATTTTGGTCAGTGATGCAGCCCATATAGTTGTATCACTTAAAATATCATAGCTGTCTCTATTTGTGCATTTGTATTGTTTTTGCACAATGAAGTCAGTCATCCAAAGACATGTCTCCTATACTTTACAGCTATCTTTAAGGGATACTGTGACAGTACCTAAGTGATTAAGAAATTACCTTTCAAACAATCTGGTCTTTGGAAATAGAATTTCCATCACTCAGAATTACTTCATTGTAAGACTCTAAAAATTTTAACGTGTAAACTCACTTCTCTTGTTCTAAGAGTTTTTATTTTGATGGGTGTCTTAGCATGTCCAAAAGCAATTTAGAGAGTATAGGGTTTATTCATCTTAGAATTTACAGGGCAGGAACTTAAGCCAGAAACTGAAGAGAGGCCATGGAGAAACTTGGCTCACTTGCTACTTACTTCACATAAGAAAGCTCAGCCTGCTATTGGACCACTGGTCCAGGTATGGCACTTCCTATAGTGGCCTTAGTAATAACTGAAAAATATACCATTACAACCTTGCCTATGGTCCAATCTAATGGAGGCATTTTCTCAATTGAAGTTTGCTCTTCCCTGATGATCTTGGCTGTGTCAAGTTGAAAAATCTAACTAGAACTATGCTTTATAACAGACAGTTGCAGTCTTAAATTGTAGTTTCATACTTGAGTTAACAAATTGAAATGGTATCCTGTCTTTTAAGTTTGTATATTAATACAACTGCAAATCTCTTCTGCACATCCTACTCAGAAATGGTAACTATGTTCAAAAAAATCCCACATTACAATTCTAGCGATGCATGAAGAACTTAGTACATTTGAGGTTTCATGTTTAAGTATTAAGCAGTCTGTGGCTTGGGAAATGCCACTGGGCAGCAGCTCATTCTCCTGCAGGAAGGATACAATGGGAAGTTTTTTATTGGGTGGTTGAAGAAATGACAAAAGAATTTCTTTGGTTGGAATGCAAAGTTCCTAGTTGGGGGTTGGTTAGGAGTTCCAGATTTGAATAGTTTCAATGTAAGCCACCACCTTTGAATGTCTTGGTCTGATTTGTATAACAACTTGGAAGGCATGTGAGGCTTACTTTAATAAGTTTGTGTTTTCTAGTTATACTTTTTTAAAATGTTGTTTTTTTTTCTCTTCTTTTTAAAAAATGTTTATTTATTACTTCAAGTTACATTTCCATCACAATCCCCTCTCTTCACCCCTCCTGGTCCCACTCTCCTAGCCGGTCTCCCCTCTACCCCCTCTACCACCTATCCTACTTTTCTGGAGTGGGTTGCTCCTACATATCAGCTCCCCTCAGTTCATCAGTCATATGAGGGCTAAGAACTTCCTCTTGCACTGGGGGCCTATATGGCAACTCCATTAGTGCAAAGTGTCCCACTAACAGGTAGCAAGGTCTATGTTCCTGTTCTTTTTGGTGTGTTGGTTGTTCTAGTTATACTTTTAAAATCATTTTCCTCTACCATCCCATTATGTACAAAACACTATGGAAAAATATTTCAAGTCTTTTAATGTATCCTGCTGCACCCACATAGTTTTATTCTGCTAATATCACACAGATACTCATTCACTGAAGTATTAAAATTTGGTGTGTGTGTGTGTGTATACATGTAAATGTAAATGTCAGAGGACAACTTGTAAGAATCAGTTTTCTCCTTCCACCATATGGTTTCCAGGGATCCAACTCAGGTGGTTAGGCTTGGCAGCAAGTGCCTTATCCACTGAGCTATTTTACCAGGCCCTGATGTTTTAAGCCATCTAATAAAATTTTGCTTGAAAGGGAGTTTTTCAGAACAGGCTTTAGAAGTGTAAGAGTTAAGTATCTTAATGTTAATGCATCAACAATTTGACATTTTTTTCTGCATAACAAAGAAAAAATAGAATGAATTTAAAATATTTTTGTCCTTTGTCAAACCTTGACCAAAGATTTGACAACTAAATGCTTTTTGTATTGTTGATTTATTCTTGCATTTTCATGACATGAATAATTCTAATACTGAAAATGAGATGCATACTATCCTGTCAGACAGATAGATGGCAAGTCAGCCTGATGAACCGGAGAGGGCTTTAGGAACAGGTGCTTGATTCCTTCCAGGTAGTAAGAGGAAATGGGTGGAAAGAGTGAACCCAGGATAAAGATTAGAAAGGGAGCAAGTCTTCCTTAGCAGGGCAGGTCTCCGATGAAGTATGACCTATTTGCAAACGTTTTTCAGATTGAGATTTTTTTTTTCTTTGAGTTTGTGAGTTCAAGTAGAGGCTCTGGGAGATGCAAGGATTGTGTCAAAGTGTTCTTGTGATAGAACCCTCTGCATCCCAGGTCTTATGAGGTCAGCTCTACTGCTGCTGGAAGCTAAGATGACTTCTGTTCCAGTTATCCTGTGTGAAATGTTTTGGAGACTGACACTGTCTAGGTACCCACTTTGTGGCCTTGGAAGCTAAACTTTAATGTGATTTGAGGGCTTGTAACCTATCCAGACTATTACATAACTAATTACGAGTTGAGACGTGGCCAAGTAGATGAAGTCAGAAAACTGTAATCTTCAGAATACATTTAATTTGGGCATCACTGTGTTTATCCAAATAGACAGCTTCAGATAGGAACTATTTACTGGTTACTGTGAATGAAAGTGTGATAACCATAAACTGATAGGATAAATCAATCTCATATATTACATAATTAATATCATTCCAATAAAAATCAATAATGAAGCATAAGATCTTGCTTTTAAAATTAATGTATCCATTGTCTGTGCCCCTCTTAATGATGAGAATGCTCAAGAATTCTATGACTACAAATAAGCTAGAAAACTTTTGTCTTTCTACATCTGACTTCATTTAGCACAGTATTCTCCACTTCATTTAAAATGACAATTATTTACTTTTTATAGTTTTATGATAATGTATCTGTGTATAAAATAATTCTGAAACATTCATCCACTGATGGACATTTAAGTTCTATCCCTTCACTACTATGAGTGATACTACAATGAACATGGAAGTGCAGAAAGTCTTTCTTTTGACAGAGCAATTTTTATTACCTACGGGTATGTAATAAGAAATGGGATTACTAAACCTTCCAGTAGTTCTGTTGTTAATTTTTGAGTAACTTTCATATTTTTCCTAATGGTTGTATTGACTTACATTACCACTGAAAACATGTAAATAAATTCTTTTCCTCATACCCTTTTCCATGCTTATTATTTTTGGATTTTTAGTTACAGCCATTTTAACATGTAGAACTTCTAAAATTTGAGATTGAACCACTTTTGTGAGGAAATAAGTTTTTAAATTTGTGGTCTTTAATTAAGAATATGTTTTAATTAAATTATAACTTCATCATTTCCCCTTTCTTCTCCTCCAACAAAGCCCTCCTGCATCTTTCCTTCACCTACTTCTCTCTTAAATTCATGACCTCTTTTTATTTAATTTGTTTCTCTCTCTCTCTCTCTCTCTCTCCCCCTCTCATATAAGTACAGCCTGCTGGTTTCATTTCGTTTTTTCTGGGATGTTTTTAGGGTGGACTACCTGTATTGGTTCATCCCTGGGGAGGCCCCCTTCCCCTTGTCTGAGCAGTTTTTAATTGCTTGTATCTCTTATCTAGGGATAAGGCCCCATGACATTCTCCCCATACAGTGGTATGTCAGCTACTGTTGGAGTTGTTTTGGACTTGTTTAGAAAGCCATATTGCTAATGTTTCATAGGTGGTGTTTTCCTGTCACATATAGAAGATACAATCTCGAAGCAGACTTCGTGGTCCTCTGGCTCTTACCTTTTGCTCCCTCTTCTGAGAAGCTTTCTGAGCCTTAGACATGGAGGTTGTATTGCAGATTTATTAGCTGCGGCTGGGAATTCTACAATGAGTTATTCTCTGCACTTGGACCAATTGTGAATTTCTGTATTGGTCTCTGTGGCCAAAAGAAGCATTTTAAAATGAGGGATGAGAACTGTGCTTATATATGGATGCAAGGATAAGGACTTAGAATGTAGTTGGGATCAATACCAGGATAGTAACGTAGCAATAGTAGATTCTCCTTTAAGATCAGTGACTTCATTAGCCACAGGTGATTGTCCAGGTTTCTAGTGTCAAGCATGATTTCCCTCCTGTTGAGAGGACTGAAGTCCAATTAGACAGTTGTTGGTATTACTAAGATTTTTTGCACCTTTAGGGATATCTTGCCATGCTGGTCATTGTTCTGGTTCCTAGGCATCACTGCTGGTTAAGACTATTGATTCATTTGGCAACATCCACAACACCTCTATGAAAGCTAGTCCTCAGGAGATGAGGCTCTCAGATTAGATCTAGCTCAATTCCTCTAAGTCCTGTGTCTAAAGCAGTTGGTGTCTTCCCAAGATGGACTTGACTTCAACTTCTCAGAGGCAACCAAAGGCAAGGGTAATAGTGTATAATGTGTTGAGAGTTTCTTGGACATTCCTGACCAACAATGTGAAAAGAAGTTTCTTGGGCTTCTTTTACTGGTATTTAAATACTTATTTGTTTGTTTTTGCACTATCATCCTTCATTTTATATATATATATATATGTGTATATATATGGATAATATACACAGATATTTACATGTATCATATGTAATTTTAAAGATATATATATTTAATATGTATGTGATATATATGTTAGATCTACATATACCTCAGGATTAGTTGAGTGCATTTTCAGATACATGTGGCCATTTCTAGTTTTTAATACCACCCATGGAATAGTATTAAAATATGCCAGTATATTTTATGTACATAAAGTATATAAAAGTATAGATTTAGTGTTCTCCTGCCAAAATTTCATGGCATTTTTCACAGAAATGGACCCTAAAATTCATATGGAAACACAAAGAACCTTCAATTGCTAAAGGAGTCATGAACAACAAAAACTAAGTAGAAGCCACTTTGTCTAGTTTCAAATTACATTTTAAAGACATAGTAATCAAGATTGTACAGTACTAAAACAGATGCCTAGATGGAAGAAACAGAACACCGAACCCAGAAATACACACATGCATCATCAACTCACTTTAAGAAACAAAAGAGGTATATCTAACTGGGAATAGATGATACCTTTTAAAAGCAATAACTGAAATTAGATCATTTTACTAATAGGTTGACAATGATGTGATCCTGAACACTTAAATATACAGGAAAACTTAGGGATGCTGTCGTACTGGTGCAATATAAGGCCATCTTAGTTACAACTGTAAAAGTACAGGCAACAAAGGCAGAAATAAGGACCACATTCTGCAAATGAAGCTCAGGTTCTTTGCTAAGCTGGCAACACTAATTATTGTTGAAAAGTGGTGGGAGGCAGTGCTCAGTATGTACAATTTAGGTGATACTGCCAACTTGTTTGTTTTAATGACTTTCTTACTTATGGTGAAGCATATTTAACTTACTGTTTAGAGAGTGAAATGACCAAATACTAAAGAAAACAATCAAAATGAAAGGATAAACTGATCAGTAGGAGGAAATGTTTGCAAATTGTATATCCAATAAGGAGTTAACACCCAAAATATACAAGGAATTCATTATACATAGTGGTGCTTCACTCCCCAGAGACAGCGGCTTCATTTCCCCAAGAGGATAATCCTTCCTCTTGACTAATGTTGAAAGACCCCCGACTAAGTGTGCCTATTTGTTAGTTGCCATTTTTGCCATGCTGTTGCTTGTTACGAAATGGGGACCTTCCATGCTGGGCAAGGCCCAACAAAGACAAATGGGGACTTTCCATGCTGGGCAAGGCCCAGCAAAGATAGGATATCTGTGGTCAGACACTTGGGGGCTGACTCACTGGCAATAGGAAAATAGCCTTAACAGAAAGTCCAGTGTGCTAACGGTAGCCTTATCAGAAAGTCCAGAGTGTGCTAACGGTAGCCTTGTCTGATTTCAGAAATGCCAAGTTTGTCCCTAACCCGAACCCATGGCCTCATTTAAATCGACCAATGAAAACCCTGTAACCATGCATCTGCTTCTGTAAGCCCGCTTCTTGCCACCCCAACCCTATATAATCAACCCTTACCCTAGCTTGGCATGCTCAGTCACCCGAAGGCTGTAGCGTCCGCAGGCGCCTGTGTAAACAATAAAGTTGCCTCTTGCACTTGCATCTGGTGGTCTTGGTCTCTGTTCTTGGACGCTGGGCCCCAGGGGCAGTGTCCCCATTTCAGGGGTCTTTCAATGTAAAGATGTGAAGGCTTCTTTCATAGCAGTGTTTCAATTCTGTGGCACTCACTGAATTACATTGTGTTGGGAAAAACTTTCCCTGAGATCTTGGGTTGGCTACATTCTGATAGAGGGAGCAATCAAGCATCTAACAACAGCAACAACAAATTCACAACCATTGTTTTCAAGAACTTGTCTTAACTTTTTAAAAATTTGTTTATTTATTCAAGTTACATCCTAATCACAGCCTCCTCCCCCTCCTCCTGGTCCTACCCTCCTACCCTCTTTCCCCCTCCCTCCTCTACTTGGATGAGGGAAGCCCCCCCTCAGTTCATCAGTCACATGAGGGCTATAAGCTTCCTCTTGCACTGGGGCCTGACACGGCAGCCCAGCTAGGTAAGGTGTTCCACTAACAGACAGCAGAGTTTATGACAGAGATAGGTCCCCACCCCACTTGTTAAGGGATTTGTAGGAAGACCAAACTGCCTATCATCTATATATGTGTAGGGGGCCTAGCTCTAGTCTATATATGCTTTTTGGGGGGATTAGTGTTTCAGTCTCTGTTTATAGATTAAGACCTCTACATTGGTAAGAAAGCAAAGAATCTCCATTTTGACTCATTCTCACTGGCACGATAGTGTTTATCCCCAAATCCTCAGATTAGAGCCTAAGAAACTAAAATTGTAAAGTTAAAGTTCCTTGCTAAAGTGGCAACATTAATTATTGGTTAGAGAGCCTGGGATGCTGCGTTCAATATTTACTCTGTGGCAACAATTACAGTGATTTTTCCAATTTATTTCCTCTAAAGTCTGCCTTACTTATGATGAAATATTTATTTACTATCTAGAGTGACATACCCAATGTGACATATTTTCAGTTTTTGGTTCTAGTTGCTGGCTCTGTATTAAGGTTGGGGATATGTTGAGCTGTAGATATTGTGCAACGTCTAAGCATGAAGCTGTCAGGATTCCAGCACTTACCTTGGAAAAGCAGATTCCGGACCATGTAGAATGCTGAGTCATTTTACCCTCTCCTTGACTGATGGCAGGAGAGCTCAGTAGGGCAACCAAGTGACCTATTTCCTAATGGGCAGGGCTGCATTTTGCGCCACAGGAGAACATTTTTAGTGTTGCCTTAATGAAAATATGCCAGGAGGTCAGCACATGTCCTAACAGGCAAGATTTCCTTGAGTGGTTATGCAAATTTAAACACCTTGAGCATGTCCTGAATTAGAAACACCATACTTCAGCCTTGAGCTACAACAAAAGCTATTGGAAAGAAGGTCTTTAGGTGCCCAGCTTCACATAATGATTTTGAAACAGGAGCTGTGTTTAGAAGTAACTCAAAGAGATGTTTTCCTGAGAAATCATGATAGACTATTCTGAGTCACTAAGCAGTAACTGTTTTCCTAGGACTTGTACACACACACACAGACACACACACACACACACACACACACACACACACACACACACACACACCACACACATATGGTAAAATATCATTTGTGTGTTTACATGTATACAGGCTGACCATGAGCATGCCAGGGAGCTTAGGGAGTTACATTAAATAGCCCTGTTAATTCATGCTGAGAATTCGGGCATCACATCTTTTTATATGTGTATTGGAGATAGGTTTTTCTTTTTGGCACATCAAATATTCAGGGAGAATTGGCTTCTCATCTAACCGTAAGGGCTTTGGAAATTGTGATGTCTGCCTGACATATTGGGTCTTAGGTGTCTCCTCAGAGCTTTTCTGTACTGTTCACAAATCCTGCTGCATTCCGGAGATGGGATTTAGACTGAGTCATCTCTTCTGACCTCTAAATTTATCTTGACTTTGAGTTCTATATTGCTTTTGTGCTACAGACTGGCAAGCTATAGATTAGAATGTTAGGGGTGGAAAAGAAAAGGAAGATGGAAATAAGAAAAATGCCGAGGATTTTATCGGATAGGCTAGAACAAGATAGGAGAAGGCAAGGCCTTACAGTGGGTTGGTGGGTTGCAAAGGGTAAAGGAAAGCTCCCCCACCCCCCACCGCATGAAAGGTGATGGCTTGGCATCTCGGCAGTCAGTCAAGATGGGATTTGAGGCATCAAGTTGAGCTAAGAATAGCTCTCAACAGGAAAGCGCCTAAGAACAGGTTTCCAGTGAAGATGCAGTCCTTGGCACTGTAAAGGCTGGCACAGGCCCAGGGACTTTAGGACCACTGTTGAAAGCTCCAGAAGAGTAACTGTAAGCAGCAAGAACAAAACAGCTGCTGGTAAATGCTGGTTGTTCCCTCTCAGCTGAGTTCCTACTCAGTATGAAGTTATTGTTTTTTCTTTCTGGACCCTAAACCTATGAGATCTGTTTGTTATAGACATCTTGGCCAAATCTCTTTACTTCCCTCAAGTTTTATCAAATAAATCACTAGTCTGCCTTTTCAGAATTCTTTTTTTTTTGACATTTATTTATTAATTCAAGTTACATCCTGATCATAGGTCCCTCCTTCCTCCCCTCCAAGTCCCAACTTCCCACCCTCTACCTCCTCTCTCATCTATCCTTCTCCTCTGGTGTGGGGTGCCCACACAAATTCGCCCCCCTCAGTTCATCAGTCACATGAGGGCTAAGAGTTTCCTCTTGCTTTGGGGCCTGAGATGGCAGCTCAGCTAAGGTATAGTGTTCCACTAATAGGTAACAAAGTCCATGAATGACAATTAGGAATTCTTTAACTCTTCCTTGACAATAATTTTTTTTTAACAAAGTCTCTTGAGTCAGGCCTTGAAACGTGTGTGTGTGTGTGTGTGTGTGTGTGTGTGTGTGTGTGTACTTGATGGCCAATGGGCAAGTGAATGATCTGTTCGTACTTTTCTTTCCATCAACTGGACATTAGTGTTTCCCTCATAGTATTGCTGTGAAAGTAGACTTAGGTAACTCATGTAGAATGGTGCATCCCTGAGAGATAAGTATTTCTCATATACTACCATGCATGTTAGGAATAGCTGATTCAAAACTATCTACTGGATTGTCCTCTTTGACTGGGGAGGCAACTTGGCCTGTTTTCTGTGTCTTTCCAAGTTCAGAATCTAGGAGTGGGATGTGGTTTTTGCCTGGTTAGAAACATGTTTTGCTCCTCTCAGGTCTAGTTCTAAGTACTCATGTGAATATGTATGCAGTATGTGGGGTGGTTATGGAGAGGGATGATTGAAGGGCAGGAATTCTGTGTAAGTAACTGATATGTGACAGAGCCTCTCCGAAGCTGATTTATGCCTGTGAGGCATGTATGTAAATTCTGAGCAGGGCCCTGTGGCCTATTCTACTTGGCATGGCTCTTTGGCATGGGAGACAACCCATTCAGAACTCCCTGCTGCTGGTGAGCAGTGAATAAATAGCCTTTTATAGCATATTGACTTTCTTGTCCCCACCAAACTAAAATCCTTGTAGTGTTTAAAATCTTAAAAGTAAACCTTTCCAAATTTATCTTAAAAAACTGGAAATTTATGTTTTCAAATATGAATGCCATATGCATAGTAAACTCATTCCTATACAGTGCCACTGGGACATGGCAAATAAATTGGCCTAAGATCATTTGTACAGGGGTACTGTCTAAGAGATGAGAAACAGGAGAGCATAGTTACCCCACCAGAGGGGCAATATTTGTACCATAGACAAAGCAAGTAAGAGAATCTTGAAATTGAGAGGATTGACATCGTTCATACTGTGTTCTGTTGGAGAATGGCAGTTTTGAGGACCATTTAAGCTGAGGAGTGGTCGTGTCAGTGTGGTTATACAAGAAAGACACATTTTGTCCATACCCCCTGCATCTTGAAATAGAACATTGGGAGCCCTTTCCATTTTGTCATCTACGGGCTGACAAGATCATCTTGTGTTGCACTATTTTATCTCAGCTGTGCTTCACAATATAATAGCCGCACTCTCTGGAGTGATGCTGAAGAGATGCTAGGTATCTTGTGGCTTCAGAATCTGGTAGGCATAGGAGAAATCAAGACTTGATTAGAGGAATGGAACGTTGGGCCCAAAGACCTGTTTTCTGAGGCCTTTACAAACCTTAAATGAAGGAAATGGAGATTCCTGGTGGAGATTCCAACTCCAGGGGACAGAGGCTCCTTTGTTTGAGACTTCCCTAGATCTTGCCCTGTGTTCTTCATTATCTGCCTCTTTATTGTACCCTTGTGATACTCTGCATAACAACCTAGTAATAGGAAAGTACTCTGAGTTCCGTGCACCAATATAGCAAATGAACAAGAGGAAGGGATTGAGGGAAGTCGTGATTTGCAACAGTGTCATGCAGAAGTGTGGGTAATCTGGGGCTTCATACCTGGGTTGATATTTGAAGTGGGAAGGACACTCCTGTGCAGCTGAGCCCTTAATTGGGAGTGTCTCTAGGATACCCAGTTGGTGTCTGTTGAAATAGGAGATTTGTTTGGTGTGCCCCAAGCCCTACAGTGATGTCAGAGGAGCTGATATGTTGCTAGGAGAGAAACAATTCTCCATAGCCCCCAATGGTCTTTTCTGTGGTTTCCTACCCCCCTTTCTGTGCTAACTCCAAAGGAACATGGAGGTCACATGCGACCTGATGTGGGAAAGGGGCGGAATCTCAGGCCCTGCAAAAATGAGCACTTGTGTCTCCTTTTACTTGCTCTGTCACTGTAGCTCTCTGGCTCAAAGTAGACAGAGCTAAGTAAGTTTTTGAAGAAGCTTATTTTTCCATTAACTGCAATTTTCACTATTTTGGTGAGAATGAATAATGTTAATGCTACATTGATAATGTCCTTGATACTCAAGGTAACTTTTGTTAGCAGCAGTAACCAGAATAGTGAAGGATTTTCCCAGAGGTTTTGTTTGAGTATCTGGAGAAAGGAATAAGATGGTAGTTTTCCAGAAATCATTGTAGATGCAACTGTCATCTAGTCCTCCCCTGGTCACTGTGTTAGTTATGAGCTCTTACTTTGAAGAATGATTACGGGATAGTTGTGTGTGTGTGTGTGTGTGTGTGTGTGTGTGTGTGTGTGTGTGTATGCACACATGCATGTGTGTGCATGCTTGCATGTATATGCAAGTGAGCAAGAGTATTTAAACCAACTCAATTTAAAATAAATAGGAAGCTTGTGAGTTCTTCAGTACTATTCTGAGTCATGTCAACTATCCAAGTCCTACCTACAAATGGAGTATTCTAAGAGGTTTTTTTTCATTTCTGCCTGTGAGAGCTATAACTAGTCGTGGTAAGTTCCACTGCTTACCCATTTATCCAATTCTATCTCAGAAAAGGAAAATTTGACTTATGAACCTCTGTGTTTCACCTTCAGTATCAGACTTGGGCTGTGCTGTCTAAGCTCTGCCCTGTGGATTCAATAATCTATCCATATATCTCATCATTTTTATATTATATACATATATCCCTTCTGTTTTTAAATTCCTTTTCCCCTATACAAGAAAGAAAAATAGAGCAAATAAAAAGAAAAGTCCTTGAGTCTAACCTCCTATACCTTGTTTAATAAGACCATTTAACAATTCATAACCAATCCCCCTAAACAACATCTATAACATATCAAATGATCAAAAAAAAAAATCACCCACCCCACCTTTTGGGAATGGGGTGTCGCTCTCTTAAAATTGCTTTCTGCTGAATTGGGTCATAGAAAACCTGTTTGGGGGCCCAAATAAAATAGAAAAAATTGGTTAAGCAATTTAATAGTTCAGTCTTTATGTGCTCAGCAATTTGAATGTCCTGAGCAGGTTGTAGTCTGTTGAACTTTGGATGGGAAAGTTTAGGGCTTCATTGAAGTCCTGGTTGGAATAGTCTGTGAGCTGGACCATCTGGGTTTGTCTTGTCTTCTTTGGTGTTTGGTCCCTTTGTTCTGAAAATACATAATTTCTCACAATTAACACATTTCTCTGTTTTTTCCTTTGAGACAGGATTTCTCTGTATATCCTTGTCTTGGATTTATTTTGTAGACCAGGCTGACCTTGGCAAAGGTCAGAGATCCATCTGTCTTTGTCTTTCAAATGTTGGGATTAAAGGTATGGACCATCACGCCCAACAGATCTCCCCTAGGGTCCAATATCTCTCTTGAAACCAGTTTTCCAATGGGTGTCCCACATCTAAGGAGACTGGCTTGTGACCCCTTTTTCTTTATATCTTTAAAATCTCTTCCAAGGATTAAGATATCTCCCCTAGGGTCTAATGCGACCCCTTTCTCTTTATATCTTTAAAATCTCTTATATCTCAGCATTGTCAAATGACAAAAACATCTTTTTTTGCCTCCCCATATAGGAAAATCAAAGACATCAAAACAAAATTTAAGCAAAGAAGCAACAACATTCCAAAAGCCTTGGTCTAATTGTGCCATCTTATGTTGTAATTAAATCTCTGTTTATAATTCCTGAAATCTAGCTTTGACTATATCCTTGGTGGGCCTTTCCCAGATACTCTTGATAAGCACCTAGTTCTCAGGCACTTGTGAGCTACTGCTGACATCTTTTGTATCAGGTCAGGCCTCTTTCCTTCCCCCATTGTTATCCTCAGTAGCTTAGCATTCCATCTGTAAACTCTTTCCCTTACAGATATCCTTAAGCCTATCCTAGTCAAATTTTTTTCAAAAAGTATACATAGAACCATAATTGTCAGTGTAAAAATTATCTGTATGTTAAGAGAAACAAACTCAATTGGAATACAAACATATTGAGACATTATGAATTCCTCCATTTTTAATTTAGGCAGTTAATTCCATTCTCAAACTCTGTTTAGAAGGCTGCGGTTATTTAGCATATAAAGAGAGCTAAGCTTCCACCTTTGCTGTAAGGCAGTAGCTTTTGTTAAAGGAGCCTCCTTCCCCACTCTTTAGGTAGGAAATTACTTTTCACCCAGACCTTCTCAGGCTGTAAGCGTGGATTCTACTTGCCCCACGTTGGGTGCCATATGTAGAAAAAAAAACTAATTAAATTGTTTACCCAGTATTATATTATCTTTAATTGCTTTGGTGGTGTAAATCCTTAACCCACCATTATAAATGAATACACACTGACATCGGGTGGATCTTAACAAGCTTAGGCCTGGTTTGTGCAATCCTAGCCCATCTAAGCTAGCTCATAACTCTATTACCCAAATATGACCCCATATATACATATGTCCCTTTGGACTATTATTCTCCACACTAAGCCGATATTCCAGGCCACATGAAAGGATCTTCTTTAATCTACCCCATGGCATGTCTTCTTTGTTTACTCCTGGCTTCTTCTCTGGCGACCTCTTCCCAAGATGCTCTGTATCTCTCTAAAAAGCCCACGAACCTTAGTCTTGCCTACCTCTGTCTTTGCCCAATGTCCAGGCCTCAGCATTTATTTAACCAATCAGAGTCAATTAAGTAACAGACAGCAAACAGGACCAATTAACATTTAGAATGCTTAACACCACCCCATCACTGCTCTGCCTCCATATGGCATGACTCCAAGCATAATTCTGATTGGTTTTCATGTTTTGGACTCCAATTTCACAGAGACATTTAAAGTTTGAGATTTTAGCTACACTCCAATCACTGAGAGGCAAGGTTGTATTTTTGTTTAGTATTTTTCAAGATTCGGTCCTCAAACCATGTGAACTACGATTATTTGGAGTGCTTATTAAAAACTGAGATTCCCAGAATCCTTTCCAAGGTCTGCTCAGCCAGAGCTTTCTTATTTGGTTTTCAAGATTCAAAAATCTGAAACATGCATCCATTATGATTTTATCATACACTCAAGGTGACACCCTTGATTTCAGTGAATGAATAAGTCATGGTAAATTAAAAACATTTTTTGCCCTGTATCTATGGTTCACAAAAAAGTATTAAGTATTAAGCTGTTTCATGACTTATCCTATTGTCTTGTGTTTATATTTTGTAGCTCTATACAGAACTACAATTCTACATTCACAGAGGTGCTAGTTCAGTTTGGGGGCATCAGCCCATGATCATGCACACTTCTATCTGCCTATCTGCCTATTATCTGAATTCAGAAAGCCTTTTCCACTTTGTGATTTGCTTCCATCCCCTGTAAATAATGACTTCAAGTATTAATACTACTGGTAGCTGTTGGAACTTTGCAATAGACCCAGGTCTCTTGTGTTCTCCTTAAAGAACTTGTGAGATTTATTCAGCAGGTGTAGTATATCTTGCTCTCCTGTGCTAACCTCTGGTGGCCAACTCACCAGAACTGGGAAAGGGGGGGCAGCTTCATTAAGACTGGAAGGAGGACATGAAATTGTCTTTCATCGGCCTGCCTACCATTCCAAATATGACAGCAAGGACAGGAAATTTTAAAAGTAAAGAGGGTGGCATTTTGTGTTTTAGATGTCTTGATTTTTGTCACACTCAATTTTCCTGTGAGCTAATGCCTTTCATGCTGTTTAGAGGTTGACTTCAAAATGGCAACTAATTAAAAGTAGAAAATGTAGTATCGTTTGAACTTGAGTACTTCTTTGGAGATGAGAGAAGAAGATGTCCTAGATTTATTTTAAAGTGATTTACTTTCAAATCTGTGGCCAAATTGAGCATCATAGAGGGTTACTACTAAATACAGCTCACAGATGTTTTTCTGTGAAGGTATATCTTAATCTTTTTCTACATCTAACAATCAAAGTGGCTTGTCTGTCTTTGTCCTCAGGATGTTTTCCCCATGAACATGAATATGATCTGAATATTAACTTAAAACATTTAGAAGCCTTTGGAAGAATGGGTATAGCTTAAAGTCTTAATATCATGCTACTAAGATTATTGCTGATTTAGAAGCATTTAGTTAACTCCCTCCAAATGTTGGCAGACTTTAATTTTTGGGCTCACTCTATTTTCATTATGCATAGGCAATTTGTGACTTGGTTGAAGAGTACTTGTGTAGAAGAGTGAATAGAGTCCAAATGATGCAGATGAGTCAGTGTCTCCCACCAGTGACATTGCAGAAGGTTTCTGTATCACTGCCTATTTCAAAGCAGCATTTAAACCTAATTTAGTTACCATGTTAGGTTAAAAGATAGAATTTTGTATGGAGACATTCAGGGTGACTAATTTTTTTTATATACATAAAAACAATATATAAAACTAGTAACAATGAATACTTTTTGCTAATAGTCTTTAAAGAACAGTGGTGGTTGTAATTGTTGTGTAATGCAGATCATTAAACAATTAGGTGAGCAAAGATGATTGTCAGTTAGAAAGTCAATTATGTCCCAGGCACTAAGTTAGACATTTTCATATGTAGTTTTACTCTATTGTGAGCCACTAATTTACTATAATTTATGTTTCCATGGTGTTACACACCGACTAGGGAGAGTTTAGTTGCCAGAGGTCGTAGAGACTTCAAGATGCATAACTGGAGTCAGTCAGCAGGCCCAGCTATAAAGATACTTCATAAACATCACTTTTCCTTTCCACCTTTCTGCTTCCTTGGGAGAATATCTTGAATAGATTTGGAAATATGTCAAGATGTATCTAATTATTTGCAGTGGTGTGCATATTGGCTATCTTTGTTTATTCTTTTGAAAAGAATCATATTGTGCATAATCAGTATATGGGAATTTTAGAAAATGAAGTGTGTCAGGAATTCTTACCCAAGTAATAGAAGTGCTGTGGTCTTTGTTTTAAGAAAGACCTCTGGGGGATCTGTGCCCTAGAGCAAGTTGCTCTCTGAAACTGTTTTCACTGCCATGGAGTGGCTATGACAAATTTTTATTTTTTTAAATGGCAAAATGACTTAGAAATAACACATAGAATTGGCCTAGAACAGATTGAGTTTGGAATAGTGTGGATATTGGTTGGAGTATGTCAGGAACCAGGTTCCCAAGTTCTTGTGTCCTAAAACCAAAAAGCAAATGGAAACAGGTATAAAATCAGGAGCAGTAAACAGAAGAAAACATGTCCAAAGGAGAAAGTGGGTCACAACTGGAGAAAGCTGTGAAGTTTGATAGAAATTACTGATTTACAATGCTTCAATGTTGTGGGGTCTTCCACACACACCCAATGCTTTCTCTGCAGTTCAGTCTTTGAGAGTTTTTCTAGCTTTTTCTTCCAGCTGTTTTTTTTTTTTAATATACTGGGGGTTTGCTTGTTTTTGTTTTTTGGTATGTGTATGTGTACGTTCACTTGTGTGTGTTTGTGCATGAATGTGTACGTGTGCATGTGTGTATGTGTGTGTGTAGACCAGGGGGCAGCTTTGGGTGTTGGCTCCTCAGCACCATTCCATTTTTATTTTCTTGAGATAGTCTCTTACTGGCCTAGAAATAGCCAAGTAGTTTAGGTAGGCTACCTGGGCAGTGAGCCATAGAGGAATCTGTGTTTCTCCACCTCCCCAGGGCTGAGATAAAAATCCTTGGTACCACTGCTAGCTTTTATTTTTTTAACAGGGTTTCTGGGTGTCTAAGTGAGTCTTCATTGCTTGAATAACAAGAACTCCAAGTGAACCATTGTCCTCCAGTGCTGATATGGTAATTTAGACATCATTTTGTGCCTTATTCTCCTACCACAGGGGAAGATCACACACTGGGAGTGGGTGTTTTAACACAAATACGTATAGTTCACTTATTGGGTGCTATGCTGTTATGCTCAATATTGATCATTGCTGAACTGGAATGTCAATGTTTACTTTAGTGTGTATATAAAAATATTTTCAGATAATCATATAAATTGGATACAGTAATAACAAATTTAAGTGCTCTTCATTTATACATTAATAGAGTCAAACAGTCAATACAGCAACTTAGTTGTTTTCTGGAAGCGTTTAGATAGCTTTATGATAATGGTGATTTCTGTGCAGCTTCAGCAAGAGATGAATTTCACTAAAGATGACCATGTCGGCCGACCATAGAACAGTGCATCTGAGTAGTAGGTGAATGAGATTAGTCACTGTGGAGTGAATGTGAGGTCCCATAGCTGACAGTGAAACACAGACGGTGTCTGAATTCCCACGGCGAACATTGAGACCGGCCACCAGGTAAAACAGCCCATGCAGTTCCCAGGAACACCACCGTGAGATCAGCCAGCTCCGTCACCGGTCTGGAGAGGAGCTCTGGCTAGAGATCTAGCCCAGGAGCGGATCCAGCCCATGGCTCCAGCCACAGACCAGCAGCCCTGCCTGTCTGATATCCAGCCTGCACTCGGACCTGTACATCCAAGAGGGAAAAACAGCCGCACCACAAGAGCAAAGGTAAGTGAGATTATTTTTTCCAGAGTTTCCAACATGGCGGCACAGAGTGCACTGTAGCCGAGAGGCAGAGACCTAACCCAGTCACAGCAAAGCAATTAGGAGCGAAGACTGCCTGCAAACAGAGCCCAAGACTGTGTGTTCTCCACAAATACTGGGGCGGGTGGGTCACTCACCCTAGCACCCAAGCATCTGAGGCAGTCAGCAACAGGCACACGGAGGTCGGCATCTGTTGTGGGTGGAGCTCCCTGCCTGCATAGTCAGCCTAGCTGGGGAGCCAGAACAACTGGGTCAGTGAGAGGAGAACACAGACCCAACCACAGATCTACCTGCCTTTCTGAGGAGACCTGTCAGCTCCCAGGTCCTCAGAGGCTAGCCCTCTCCCCACTCCAATCACCTCTATATTGGTCCAATTGGGTCACAAGCAGTTGAGGAGAGCGGCAACCACCCTCCTCTCCGAGAGCCAGTCAGTCTATTACAGGAAACTGCCC
>CAJQZJ010004752.1:8693304-8714180 GCA_907164525.1 Lophiomys imhausi
ACCTCAAGACCCAGCCATACCCCTCTTGGGCATATATCCAAAAGATTCGAAACGAAACCACAAGGACATTGCCTCAAAAATGTTCATAGCAGCTTTATTTGTAATAGCCAGAAACTGGAAACAACCCAAATGTCCTTCAACTGAAGAATGGATTAAAAACTGTGGTACATTTACACAATGGAATACTACACAGCTATCAGAAACGAGGAAATGATGCAATTCAAAACCAAATGGATGGAACTAGAAAAGCTCATCCTAAGTGAGCTGACGCAGTCCCAGAAAAATAAACATGGTATGTATTCCCTTACAAATGGATATTAACCATACATCAGAGGATGACTATCCTACAACCCACACACCCAAATACATAGGAACCTAGCATATGTATCCTAGGAAAAATTCTACCCCCCAGTGAGTCATGGAATGTGCTGCAGGTTAATGGAACAGCACACCCTAGATGGTGTGCTTTATCAAGCTCCAGTACAAGTGGAAGATCTTGGCCGTCACATGACGCAAGATCTGAGGGAGTATCATATGTGAGGGCCCACCTCATCTGAAGAGAAGGAAAGTACCAAGGAGAGGAACAAGGAGGGAGGGAGAGAGGGAAGGAGGGAGGGAAAGGGAGAGGGAGGGAAGGAGAGAGGAAGGGAGGGACCAGGAGGGGAGGAGGGAGGAAAATATGTTCTAGAAGTAAATAATACTTTTTTAAGAAAAGTTAATAAGCTTAAAAATATAATAAAAATACAATATAAAATTTTCAAACTATAATTTACCAAAGGTATAATTGCCTTACTGGCATGAAAGGAAAATGGCCTTAATTTAAGATTAGAATGTTAGACTGGAGGTGGCCACAGAGATTACACAAACTTGATAGCAGCTTAAAAGTTCTTTTTTTTTTTGTAGAGGTATAGGCTATTTCCATGGTTTGGCATTAAAAAGCAGGTAACAGGTTTAAAACACTGTAAATAAATTAGAGGTGACAGCTGTTAAATCTGGTTTTACAAACCTCCAAGAGTTGAAAAACTTATAGCTAAGATAAAATAATGCATGGTGTTAGCCCATGCCTTTACCTCCAGCAGAGACAGGAGGATCACTATAGAGTTAGTTGTCTTATAAATTCTAGAGTTACAAGAAACAGGGTGGTGATGGTGCACACCCTTAGTCCCATCATTGGAGAAGAGTACACCCTTAATCCCCACACACTAGAGACAGAAACAGGCAGATCTCAGAGCTCAAGGTCAGCCTGATACAAAACAAGCTCTAAACAGAGAAAAACTTTGATCCAGGGGCGGAGGAGCACATCTTTAATCCCATCAGTTGGGAACCACATGTCTTTGATCCCAAAACTTAGAATGCAGAGACAGGCACATAGTATTTGGAAGGATTTAAGTTTTAAATCTACTTACAAAAGGCAGGCTGCAATTCAAACAAATTGTCCTTTGAGATCTCAAAATATATACACTAAAGATTTGCTTAGCTCCAAAATATCAAAATAATTTCTTCTTTAATCCAGATTGAAAGGTAATACTTTATGTATTGTCAAAAAACCAAATTTGCTCCAGGAAAAATATTACCTGACCCCCCCCCCAAAAAAAAAGGTAATTGTCCCAGAGTTAGGATTAGGGCAGGGCTCTGTTCTTCTCTTTCCAGGAGATTTAAAGCATCCATTCAAGGAATCCAGGGACAACTGGACAACGGAAACCTCAGCAGAAAACAGATCAGACACCAAAGAAGACAAGTGGCCCAGATGATCCAGCCTTGCAGACTTCCTCAGTAGCAGTTTCCTCAAAAGTCTACAACCACAACAACTCAAAATCGCTAAGATCATTCAGCTCCACAGACTGCTCCAGGCAGAACTTCAGTAAAGCTCTGAAGATCAGCTTCTGTCTATGAACTTTGTTGGACATCTAAATAGCTGAGCACAAAAGGACTGAACATCAAATGATTCTATTAACATTTTTAACCATTTTTCCATTCTTATTTGGGCCCCAAACAGGTTTACTAAGTCCCAAATCAGCAGGAAGTCATTTTAAGGGAACGTCCCATCCCCAGAAGGTGGGGAGGGTGTTCCCCCCCCCTTGGTTATTTGATGGATAATAGAAAATTTTCTTTTTTAGAGGAAAAGACTACAAGCTGTTAAATGGTCTTGTTAAATGGGTTTTGGAGGTTAGACCCAGGGACTTCTCTCTTTTTCTTTTCTGTATCCTTCTTTCTCTCCTATGTAGGAATGAACAGACTTGAGAAAAATGGGACATAGACATAGTATAGGAAAGATCAAGAAAAAAGGACAGATTATTGAATATTGCCTTATACCTTTGTATATTGATACAAAATTAATATTATATTTGGCTAAATTGGTACTGATCATTGTATATTAATGCAAAATTAAGATTGTATTGGGCTACATCGGTATTGATCATTGTATATTGATACAAAATTAAGATTATATTCGGCCACAATGATATTGGCCATTGTATATTGATGTAAAATTAAGATTGTATTGGGCTACATCGGTATTGATCTTTGTATATTGATACAAAATTAAGATTATATTTGGCCACATTGGTATTGATCTTTGTATATTGATACAAAATTAAGGGTAACGCTTCTTAAAGATACTGTACCTAGTAATGCTTAAAAATGAAATGTAAAGTTTTGGCCTCTTGCTACCAACCATCATAAACTGTTTAGGATAATTAAGAAATGGAAACTAATAGTCATGCAAACGTGTCATTTTGTTAGTTACTATGTCAGTCTATCACAGTTATTTTCTAAGCTACTCAGAAATCAAGTTGCTAAGAGACAAGCAATATTTGCTTATCTAAATATAAGAGATAGATAGGGCATCTTCAAAAACCTCAAGAGATCTGCAGAATATGGCATTCAAAGATGTTTTCTTAACTTAAGATTTTTTTTGATACTGAGACATGTCAGCTCCTGACAGCACCCCCTATTCTATTCCAAGTAGAAAATGAGCATCGAAGAATCTCTAGTGGGAGATGATTAAATTGGTGGTAAGCCTTTCTCTTGGCAACAAAAACCCCTTGCTTCAACTGTAGACAGACTGCTGTCCAAAAAGGACAAAACTTGGAAGCAGGTAAGTTGCCAGCCTAGCTCTGCCAAGACAGGGTAGGTAAATCCTTCATAATTCCTGCTCTTCAATCAATGTCTGTCAGAGAAATGGGGTCAAACGGCTGAAGATTGATGCTGTAATGTATGGAGAGAAAATGGGAACTGTCCAGGCAGCCACTGGTATGTCATTTCTTAGTTTTGGAAGGTGCAGGCCCTGTACTTCCTATATAATGAGATATATTTATCCCTCTCAGGTCTCTGAGGTGGTTGAAGAATAGATAGCTAGAGTCTCATAGTTAAATTTTGAGTTGTTTAGGAATCGAGAGGGTGTTCCGGATCTAAGAAGATATTTTTAAAATTGTGAGGCAAGTTAGTATGAAAGCTGAATTAGATATAGAACTTTAAACTCAATGAGCTGGTTATATAGTAGAATGCTAAAGTCAGGTGCCAAATACGTATGGACTGGACATTGGGAATGTATGCTAAGCCATATAACTCACATAATTGTGTCCTATTTATTTCTGTTGTTTTGTATTGTATTTATAGTTATAAGAAAAAGAACCATTTGTTGGACTGAAAGGGAGATCTGTTGGGGGGAAAAAGAAATACCTTGAATTAAAAAAAAAAAGGGTAGAGGATTGGGGGGGTTGAGAGGGAGGAGGGTGGAAGGGTGGGACTGGAGGGGGGAGTAGGGAGGGGATTGTGATTGAGATGTAACTTGAAAAAATAAAAAATAAATATTAAAAAAAAGATGACCATGTCACATATGTACACAAGCAATCTTAATTTAAAAACTACATAGGGCCAGCAGTTGACTTGGCTAAGATTATCAAGAAGTTGCCCTATTGATTTATCCTCTTGATTTTTCCCTTAAAAACAAACAAACAAACAAAAAACCCATAAAGCATTTTTTATTTACATTCAGAAAAGTCTCAAATGTTACGTTATTCATCTTTGAAAAAGCATCCAACAGAGGATATTTTATTATTCCACTCTTATTTGTTATACTTCCTAGAATGAACAATTCTTCAAATTCTCTAATAACCAGGCCATGATGAAATTATTACAGTTGCCCAAAATATGGAAATACTGTCAAACAAAACTTAGTAATGTACCGCTAGTTTCACAGTTTGTATATAAGTCCCTTACCACTCTTGTGAGATCTAACTCTGATCCCTTTTTGTATGCCTTTGGTTTGTACAGAGCTAGGTCATGTTCTCCAGAATGTTCTGTGCCCTGGACTCTGCTTTTGCTTCCTCCCCTTTTTTTTTTTTTTGCTTCTTACAAATGAAGGTTAACTCCAGAGTTGAGGCTTGTAGATAATTAAGTGTATCTTTTTTTCCCTCTGCCTTTTAAAAAATGTTTATTTATTACTTCAGTTTACATCTCCATCACAGTCCCCTCCCTCCACTTCTCCCAGGCCCACCCTCCCACCTTCTCATACTCTCCCCTTTCTTCTGCCTATCCTACTCCTCTAATGTGGGGTGCTCTACATATCAGCCCCTTTCAGTTGAGCAGCCATATGAAGACTAAGAGCTTCCTCTTGCACTTGTGGCCTACATGGCAGCTCCACTAGGGCAAAGTGCCCACTAACAAGTAACAAAGTCCATGTTCCTGTTCCTTTCAGTCTGTTGGTTGTAGGATAGTTATCCTGTACTATAGAGCTAAACCAAGAATTCACAAAAGAAGAATCTCTTATGGCTGAGAGACACTTGAAGAAATGCTCAACATCCTTAATCATCAGAGAAATCCAACTCAAGATGACTCTGAGATTCCAATCTCACACCTGTAAGAATGACTAAGATCAAAAACTCAAATGACAGCACATGGTTGTGAAGAAAGGGGGACACTCCTCCATTGCTGGTAGGAGTGCAAACTTGTACAACCTCTGTGAAAATCAGTCTGGTGATCTTAGAAAACTTGGAATAGCTCTACCTCAAGACCCAGACATACCACATCCAAATGATTGCTCACAAAACCACAAGGACATCTCTTCTATGTTCATAGCAGCTTTATTTGTAATAGCTAGAAACTGGAAACAACCCAGATGTCCTTCAACTGAAGAATGGATGAAAAAGCTGTGGTACATTTACACAATGGAATACTACTCAGCTATCAGAAACAAGGAAATCATGCAATTTGCTACCAAATGGATGGAACTAGAAAAGCTCTTTTTCCCCCCTTTTCTCTTTTTTATTATGTTTATTTATTACATCGAGTTATATCTCCATCATAGTCCACTCTTTCCACCCCTGCTGGTTCCACTCTCCTACCTTCTCCTCCCTCTGTCACCCATCCCACTCCTCCTATGTGGAGTGTCCCTACATATCAGCCCCTCTCAGTTCATCAGTCATATGAGGGCTAAGAGCTTCCTTTTGCCCTGGGGGCCTACATGGTAGCACCCCTAGAGCAAATTGTCCCATTGATAGGTAACAAAGTCTATGTTCCTGATCTTTTTGGTGTGTTGGTTGTAGGATACTTATCCTGTACTATATGGCTAAAATCCAATTATATGTACGTAGATGACATGTGCATCTTTCTGAGTCTGAGTTAGCTTACTCAGAATGAGATTTTCTAGTTCCATCCATTTGGGTGTGAACTGCTTGATTTCCTTGTTTCTGATAGCTGAGTAGTATTCCATTGTGTAATTGTACCACAATATTTTTATCCATTCATCAATTGAGGGACACCTGGGTTATTCCAGTTTCTATCTATTACAAATAAGGCTGGTATGAACATAGAGAAGTATATGTCCTTGTGGTTTGGTGAGGAGTCATTTTGGTGGATCAGAAATGGTATGTCTGGGTCTTGAGGTAGGGCTATTCCAAGTTTTCTAAGATATTGCCAGACTGATTTCCATAGTGGTTGCAGAAGTCTGCACTACCACCAGCAATGGGGGAGAGTTCTCCTTTTTCCACACCCTAGCCAGCATGTGCTGTCATTTGAATTTTTGATCTTAGCCATTCTGATAGGTGTGAGATGGAATCTCAGAGTCATCTTGAGTTGCATTTCTCTGATGATTAAGGATGTTCAAATGTCTCACTGCCATTAGAGATTCCTCCTTTGTGAATTCTTGGTTTAGCTCTGTTTCCCATTTTTTGATTGGATTATTTGGTTTCTTGGTGTTTAATTTGTTGAGTTCTTTATAAATTTTGTATATTAACCCGCTGTTGGAAGTGGGGTTGGTAAAGAACTTTTTCCAATCTGTAAGTTGCTGTTTTGTTGTAATGACAGTGTCCTTTGCTGTACAGAAGCTTTTCAGGTTCATGAGGTCCCATTTATTGAGTGTTGGTCTCAGAGCCTGAGATATTGGTGTTTGTTCAGGAAGTTGTCACCTTTGCTGATGAGTTCAAAGCTTTTCCCCACTTTCTCTTGTAATAGTTTAGTGTGTAGGGCTTTATGTTAAGGTCTTTTTCCACTTGGACTTAAGTTTTGTGCAAGGTGAACTAACCCAGACTCAGAAAGATGCACATGATATCTACTCACTTATAACTTAAGTGTATCTTGTTTTGTTTTTTCCACCACGAATTAAAAAAAAAAAAAAGACACTATGCATCCCCTAAAGAGGTCACAGTATCATCTTCTCCTACTTGATCTTAATGCTGAAGGAAATGGAGTAGTTTCGGATACCTACTGACAGGCTTCCACGAATAATCATTATCTGATATTATTACTTCTTTAACAGATATCCATTAGCTGGTGGTTGTGGGAGGGCAGTCATATCTATAATCTTAGCACCTATGACATGGAGGCAGGAAGATGAAGGACGTTTGAGACTGGCTTCTGTGATTTGGAAGGGCTGGGAGAGAGAGAGGGTGAGGCAAGAAGGAGAGAGAGAAGAGGTTGATTGAGATTTACTGAGGTATAAGAGAAATGCAATGAAGTGAACAAATTTGCAGTATATAACCTGAAAATTTTTCATGTGGTACACTCATGAAATATCACATTTAAGCCTCCACCACACCCATACTCCTCCAAAGGCCCCCTCTTCCCCTGTTACTAGACAACCATTACTGTGCTTTCTGTCATCTTGAATTAATACATGCGTTTCCTATTCTCTAACTCTCAAAAAGATTTTTTTTTTTTACAAAATAAAAGTGATGTTAGGGAACCAGTTTCACTCAGTATAACTTTAATGTGAATTTTCCTGTTATGTCATGTGTGAAATCTTTGTCTGTGAGGTGAGTGATCAGTTCAGCAATCAGACACTGCCTGTGTCTTAAGCTTCTTAGCAATTCTCACAAAAGTTGTTTAAAGTTCTTCCTTATACAAACTTTACAGATCGCTAGGATCTGAGTTATCCTAACAAGACAGGGATTCATTCATTTTCCTTTGTTACTTTGGACTAACCATTCTTAGATGTTTGCATTATAATAAAGTGTACATAATAAGTTCTGTCATCATCCCAGAGGCTAAGGGCTCTTAACCCAGCAGGACCAATGGCAATTGGGCTAAGTTAGACAATGTTATGATCAAGGGATAGCTCATAAGCTGGGCATAATGCCTAGGGGACAGATCTTGGGGAGGAGAGATGCTGTGACTGCTGGAAAGATGGCTGGACTATGAAGTAAGAAACAGTTAATATAAAAATAAGTGACAGGTTAATTTTTGAGTTCATTACATTTTCTTTATAAACCTAACAAGGCCCCAAAATATCAGTATCCGTGGTTTTATCAATAAATTGGTACAGCTTTTTTTTCCCTTCAATTCCCAGAATGCATGTTTGATCAGCCTTTGAAGAGTAGCTGTACTGCAGTGAGGGACAACAAACAAAGGAATGTCAGAAACACTGCTCTTTACCCTTTCTGGTTATGACTCTGGCTGTACTAATGGCTTATTTTTGTCTTAAAATCTATTTTGCTTGATACTACATCACGTGGAGACTTCCTGTAGTATAATATTTATTGGATATTTCTTCACTTTATTTTACAATTTTCAATACTTAAATGACTATGTGTTTTAGATATGATTTTGGTCAAAACATCTGGCTGGAAGTGGTGCTGAAAGTATGATGGCAGGTGATGTCAATGCAGACATGTTCTGATTGGATGGTACCTGTACCACTAGTACACTTGTACTATGGGTACACTCCATGCATCACTTGGTAAATATTTAAAAACATTTTTAATTATGTTTTTTGGGTATGTGTGAGTGTGGGTGAGAGTGACTTAATAGTGAATGACATAGTATTATTTGTTCACTCCTTCCAAGTTTATATGGTTCTGGGCATTGAACCCAGGTCCTAAGGCTTGTACTGCAAGCACTGTAATGTCCTGAGCCATCTTGTAGATCCCTTGATTAATATTTTTTTCATATCATTCCTAGAAGAATTTTATTTAGGAGAGCAAAGCAATATTTTAAAGAAATCTTTACATTTGTTATAATGGTGTGATTATTTAGTTTTTGGAAAAACTGGCCAATTTGTTCTTTAATACCCTTCCTTTAATACTCTTCCTTTAATACTCTTCTTTTAATACCCTTCCTTGATTACCCACAGCTTAGATCCTGGATTTATTACCATTGCTTTCTATGGCAAAATTTACTTTGCAGATGAGATTATTTTAAGGATCTTGAATTGTGGAGATTTTTCTAAGGTAAATGAGTACTCTCAAAGAAATCCCAAGGTTTCTTGTAAGAGACATGTGGAAGGTTGGGGTGATTTGAGGAAAGAGCCATCAAAAATCAATTTCTTAGACTACTGTAGTCTCTATTGCAAAATAGATAATAATGTTGGAAGCTGGGATATTTTTACAAAGAAATGTGTTTTCTCACATTTTTGCTCAGACTATGAATTCAAAGATCAAGGTACCAGCATGGCCAGTGCCATGTGTGGATTCTTTTCTTTGTTGGCAAGAAGGGCTCTTTTCTTACTAAGTACTCTCTTGATACATAGTTCTTGAGGTTGTGTGCTCTCTTCAAGTGTAGAATCCTCTCCCTCCCTCCTTGCCTCCCTCCCTCCCTCTCTCCCTCTCTCCCTCCTTCCTCTCTCCCTCTCTTCCTTTACATTTTGTCTCATTTCCTCCTCCTTTTTCCTTCTCAGTAGGTCACTGTTCTTACAGATAATGGCCTCATGTTATATTAGCCTTAATTGTCCACTGAAGACAGTCTATTTGGCATCAGCATGTTCAGCCCATGTCAAACAAGAAAACTGCTCTCTTCTGTAGCTGGCAGTGGGAATGTAGCCTTGCCAACATCTTGATTTTAGAGTTTGCATTGCAAGCAATTCAGGCAGTGGTAATCTGTTACAATGCATTGAGATAATATTCCTTGCCATATGTCTGGTGACCTTTAGAATTCTAGACTTGATAGTCTCTGTGAAGAACTGACTGTGGGTGAACCCCAGGCTGGAATTTCCTTTCTTATGTTCTTTGTAGCTAAGAGGAAGAGATCTCTGTGGCCCAGACCTTTGTGGTGGAGATTCCTTGGAGGTTCATTCAGCTCACAGTTACAGTTTGGTTTTGGCCCTGCAGGTAGTCCCTTTTTGCCAGGATCGCAGTATTTTTGTTGTTTTACAAGAATGCTTTATATGGTTTAGTGAGCAATTTAGCTATTTCTGTTGGGGAAGGAGGTTTTCCGGATATGGGAACTGTTCAGTGCTGACAATCTAGGAGCTATTGACAATCACTTCTCCAAAGTGTTTCCCCCCTTGAAGTCAGGGCCACAGGTGTTCACACTTCAGATGGTCCTCCTTAGCCTGTGAGTTCAAAAGGCAGAACTTTCCAGACACCTTCTCATCTAGAAGAAAGAGAGAGACTTTACATACTAATGACTTCCATCATTTGCTCCTTAGAGACTGTTTTTCTAAACATATCATTATCTGCCATTCATACTGTATTTCCTGGGAGGGAAGAATTGGCAGGCCAAGCACCCTTGAATATGTGGCTATTGAAACCCACCGTGCAATCATGCTTAATAGCCTGTGTCATGCTTATCTGGTGACTGGTTCTTACAGATTTCAGTATTTTTTTGTTGTTGTTTGTTTTGTTTTTGCAAAGAGGTCTGGTGTGTAGCACCCTCCACACATCTTTCACCTTGCTATAGGTAGGTTCTTTGCTAATTGTGTGTCAAAATCTGCTGGAAAGAAACTTAGAAATAAAACAAGGAAGTGAGGCACACAGTGGGAGGAGGGTAACTGTAGCTACAGGATGGTGTTTCTTGCTGTAGCTGGAAACTCCATTAAGGAGGGGAAGTTGGTTTCTTCTTGCACTAAGCTTACCTTGAAGTAAAACATAGCAGTGCTACAAACTGCAGTTAAACATTTCCCCCAGAATAGTACTGGTTTGCAATGACTTTGTAAAGGGATCATTGGGGTTGACTCACACATAGTACACTTTTTTAAAGTGCATTTTCTTAAACAACGTCAAGACAAGCCACTAAAATGCTTGAGAATAGAGAAGACGAAGCCTGTTAACACTTGGATAGAGTCAGAATGTTTCCATTCTTTTACTGTAAGTATCAAAAGCCAAATGATTGTGTTTTGGTATAATTAGAATTCAGAAAAATGAGTGACAAGCTGAGGTAGGGGAGATGATATAAATGAACAGGCTTCAGGTTTGTTTGTTTTGTTTTTTAAATCTCACTACTACTGGGAATTTAGGCAACTGGAAGTGCTACTATTGAAATGTATACATGCTGATGGAATTTGGGGTGAAAACATTAATTTAAAGATTATGGTTTATTATGGGTATCAGACAAATGACTTACCTGCAGCTTATTACACTGATGCAGGATTCTGAAAAAAAAATGTTGCGTAGCAACAATGTATACTTTCTAAAAATAATACATTGTATAATCATTGGCGTCTCATCATGCTCTGTAGTGAATATACAAGATTATTTACATATTTTGATTTTCCAAAAGAACTCTTTTATAAATTATATATCCAGGGAAAACTGGTCTAGCTCATAAAAAAAGTTGTTACATTGTCTTTTATTCTTACCCTTTAAATGGTTTATGCTGGATCTCCCTTGTCCTTTTAGAAGGTTTTTTATTCCTCTACTAAGGAGGCTTATTATTTCTTGTATTTTGTAGTGTTGAGTGCTACAGTACTGAAATAGATTTTACTCTCTATTTAGAATGAATGTTTTATTTGTTCTGTCCTTCTGAGTTGAGGTAGTCAAAGCTAAAGGTGGCAGTTGGAAAAAGCCTTTGATAATTTCAGTATAATGTTCTCTGTACATTTTATATTCTGTTCTCAATAACATTTTAAGTTTTATTTATCTATTCTTGAAGCACTATTATGTAGAGGCAAATGTTTTTTTTTTCTTTTTTGGCCTAGAGCTTATGCATCTACTGCTAAGCCATGAGCTGAACAATAGTTAAATCAGTCCTTACAGTGTACACTATTATGTGCTTGCACTGGTGAGCTTCAGATTATGATGAGAACTCTTCAACAATGTTAATTCTCATTTCTCACCAGCCTGATAATGAATAACTATGTCACACTGAGAGTCCAGTGTTCAGTCCTGCCAGACTCTGTCCTGGGGACAATCAAGCTAGTCGGCAACTCATAGAATGAGCCCTAAACTCCTGTGTTGTACATCAGTGTGCCGCTTCCACTCTCCCTGGCTCTTAATCTTCACTTCTACTCACACTAAGATCCGGTTGGACTGATCTGAATGGAATTCTTAACTTCCCAAATTGAAAAGGGTGTGATCTTAAGCTTACTCTTCCCAACCATGTTGGTTAGTGTTCCTTATTCAACTGCTTTCTACCATTCCTGTCCATCTAGTCTTAACCGGTGATTCATTTTATCCTTGATTAAGACTGAATAACTAGATTTCACAAATGAGTGAGAACATGTATTTCTACTTGTCTTTCTGTATCTGACTTGTTCCATCTAATCATCTCATATTACTGGTAATGACAGGATTTCTTCTTTGTACACTACTGTTCCATTACGTACATATACCATATTTTCTTTATCCATTGATGGACATCTAGGTTGATTTCATATTTTAGCAATTGTGAACAGAGCTGAATAAAAACAGGCTGAAATTTTGTGATCTAATGATTTTATTATCTTTTGATATATGCTCAGAAATAGACTTGTTGAATCATATGGTATTCCCCCCCCCCCAGAGTTTTGGAGACTCTTCATATGCTTTCTGTAGTTATTATACTAACCTCAGACAACAGTGTATATGTTGGACTTTATGTAAATCCTTACTACAATCATGCTTTTTTTAAAAAAAAATCTTTTGGTTGATAGCCATTTTCGCTGAGATAAGATAATATCTAACTCTGGCTTTGATTTATTTTCCTCTGATTAGCAGTATTTTGAAATATATTTGTTAGTCATGTACATGTTTTCTTAGAGACATATCTACTTCCTTAGTCCATTTAAAATTGGATGATGGTGTTTTTTGGTATTCAGCTTTGTAAGGTCCTTGTACAATCTGGACACCTTGTTAGGTGGATAATTTATAAATATTTTCAACCATTCTAGATGTTGTCATAATTGTGCAGATTAATATCGTGGCTATGCAGATACTTCTTAGCTTGACAGAATTTTGCATTTATTGCCGGTGTCTTTGGGCATCATATTTAAGTGATCACTGCCTGTACTAATGTCTTGTAGTGTGTTTCTCCTTATGTACTCATGTAGTTTTATAGTGTCACATTTTATGATTAGGTCTTTGATTAATGTTGAGTTGATTTTTGTATATGGTAAAAAGAGATTTTCTGGTTTTATTCTTCTTTATATGCAGACTCAATTTTGTCAGCACCACATAATCAAGATATTTTTGGTATCCTTGTGAAAGCTCAGTTGGCCATATGAAGCAAATTTATCTTTGTGTCTATAGTTCATTATATAATCAGTTTGTGTACTCTTTGGGTCAGTATCGTGCTGCTATAGTTACTATAATTTTGTAGTATATTTCAGTCATCAGATGACTGCCATGCCTCTAGTGTTGGTCTCTGATTTCTTTTGTCAGAATTTCATTGGAGGTTGCCTGTTCTCTATCTTTCTCCCCCACTGCATTTTGCCTGTCACATTGAATTTATAGATAACTTTGGATAGTATCATCATTTAGATAGTATTATTTAACAGTATTAATGCTTCTAATCCACAAACATGAGATATCTTTTTTTTTGTGCCCCCTACAACATTTTTCATCAGTATAGATATTTCATTTCTGTGAATATGTTTGCTCCTAAATATTTGGTAGGTATTGTGAATAGGATTTCTAAAATTTTCTTTCAGCAAGCTCAATATTAGTGTATAAAAATGCTACCGAGTTTTATCTGGAGGCCTCACTGAAAATAAATTCCTTTAAGAGTGTTTTTGATGGAACACTTAGATTTTCCTATATATAGAATCACACTACATACAAATATGAATAATTTAAGTTTATATGTTAAAATTGAGATACTTTCACTTTTTTCTCATGGCTACTCAGGCTGAGATTTGCAGCACTTTATTAAATAATAGTGGTGAAAATGGAATCTTTATCTTGTGCCCAACTTTAGCGGAAACCATTTCAGATTACCCCCAGTTCATCTAATACTTGTTATGGATTTTTTTAAATGTACCACATTAAGAATTTTGAGACTGTTCATTCTATACCTAATTGACTATGATGAGAGTATTTTTTAAACTAATAAAGGATTGTTAAATATTATAGCATGTTTCTATTTATCTTCCAAAATGAATGTTCATGTTTGTCTTAGATTCTGTTGATATAGTGTGTCATATATTATTTTGGCTTGCATATACTGAGCTATCCTGACATTCCTGGTATTAATCATATTGGATTACATGGGATGACATTTTTGATAGGATGTTTAGTTTGCTAGTACTTTACTGAGAATCTTTGTATCTGTGCTCTCATTCTAATATAGATCTATACTTTTAGTTACACTTTTGTTTGCTTTTAACACATGACTTATTCCAATCTTATAAAAATTTGCAGATTTGCTTTATGTAAGGTTTTTTTGAGTAGTTTTAAAGAATTGAAATTAGTTTCTAAAATATAAGATACAAGAGTCCATGTACATATGGCTGAACTCAAATGCAGAACTCAAACTCATTCTCAATGCTGTGCCTAAATAAGGAAAAAGATACCTAACTTATGATCAAATGGTAAGAGGCTATATAAATTGCTCAGGATCAAGTAAAATCTCTATACACTTATACATAAAATATTTATAACCAAAATTAAAATTTTGGATCATTTAAGAAGAAATTTAGATTTCCTTATTTCTGATGGCTGAGTAGTATTTCATTATGTAAATGTACCACATCTTTTTTATCCATTCATTAGTTGAGGGACATCTGGGTTGTTTCCAGTTTCTAGCTATTACAAATAAAGCTGCTATGAACATAGTGGAGGAGATGTCCTTACGTTTGGTGAGGAACTGTTTGGATGTATACCCAAGAGTGGTATGGCTGGGTCTTGAGGTAGAGCAATTCCAAGTTTTCTAAGATATCACTAGACTGATTTCCACAGAGGTTGTACAATTTGCTTACCAAATGGATGGAACTAGAAAAGCTCTCATCCTGAGTGAGCTAACCCAGACCCTGAAAAATGCACATGACATCTATTTACTTATAACTGGATTTTAGCCATATAGTACAGGATAACTATCCTACAACCAACAGACTGAAAGGAACAGAAACATAGACTTTGTTACTTGTAGTGGGACAGTTTGCTCTAGTGTAGCTGCCCTGTAGGTCTCCAGTGCAAGAGGAAGCTGTTAGCCTTCATATGGCTGCTGAACTGAAGGGCTGATATGTAGGGCAATTCACACTGGTGGAGTAGGATAGGTGGGAGAAGGGGGAAAGAGTGGGAGGGTGGGCTGGGGAGGAGTGGAAGGAGGGAGCTGTGATGGAGATGTAAATTGAAGTAATAAATAAACATAAAAAGTAGAAAAATAAAAGTAAAAGAAATTTAGAAAACTATAGAGAGAAGCAATCTAAGATAGATTTGACATTGAAGAGACAGACTCGAGTGGGAGAAGTTTGGATAAATGCAAAGCAAAGGAGCAGAAAGTTAGTGTTCAGAGAGGTATGTGTTCAGATCATTCATCTATTCTTAACTGGATTTTTGATTTGAGTTCCTTACATGTTATATATACTATTACTCTGCTAGATGGATAAATTGTAGGCAAATATTCTCTTACTTTGAAAATTACACCTTTTCTGTGCTAATGGTTTCTTTGAGTGGAATCTTTTCAATTTGATATAATCAAGTCTGCCTACTTTTATTTCTGTTTTTTTTTTTTTTAATGTTTTGAAGGAAGATATTGAAAACAAAAATTCCTTGCTCATTCCAGTGTCTTGAAGTTCACATTTTCTTTGTGGTCTTCTAGTTTGGGAAGAGAATGAGGGTAGTAGAGACAAAGTACATTGGAGAGTATGTTTAGAATGTTCAAGTGTTGGACCCAGTGGATCCACCAAGGTCCTGACGCCCAGAGACCCCACAGACCGAGGTTCATTGCAAAACGCAAGAGGATTTTATTGAGCCGGCACGCCAGGATTTGACTGCCTTCCGGAAGGAGTGATCCCCGAACAACAGTTACAGGCAGCTTTTAAGCACAAAAACTGCAAACAGGTGGGGACACAGGGGGAACAATACAGTTGGTTATGTAAACTTAACCTTTACAATGATTAGTCCGTTAGGTTGGGACCATTATCTTTGGTAACAGCAGCTGCAACTTTGTGGTTATCTAGTTCCTGGAACATAGAGTTCGGTGGAATGTCCTAGGGGTCAAGAGGTCAGATTCTCATGGGCACAAAGGGAGCTGGGGAGGGGTGGTGGTATTTTTCCACAGCCTCACACAAGAACTGCTAAAGATAACATTTATTAGATTTAGGAAACCAATGTTATTAAATTTAGGAAAACAAGGACAAGTGAATAGCCAGACATGATATAGAAAAAGTATAGGAAAGCTAAAGGGGAGGAACAAGGGAAGTTAATGGCTGAAGACTTGTTTAAAGCAATATACAAGAGCACACTATAACTGTAACTTCAAATTCCCAATAGAGAATATTTATGAGCCTAAGTAGTGAAGTTTTTTTTCAGAAGCAAGAGCAAAAATCAGGTTAGTTTTTAAGACAAGCAAATAATAAGAAAATCTATAAAATTTTAATCACCTTAAACATGTTCCTCAGGGTCAAACGTGTTTGCCAAAGTAAGCAACCCAGAATTCCAGGATGTAATCTAGAATTTGAAATGCAAAATGCTCAATAGAGAGCCAGCAAGAAATCTCAGTAGGAAAGGTGTTTGTCAAATAAACCTCAGGACCTGAATTTGATCACATGATGCCACAAGGCAATGCTAGGGAAGAACTACTCCCAAAAGGCAAGTTTCTCTCCCCCCCCCACACTTACTACAACTATTACCATTGCCATCACTACTAGTAGTAATAGTAATAGTCTATCGCTACTACTATATAATGTTGTCTAATTTGTAAGTTCATAAAGTAATATATAGGCAGAAGTATCATTTGAAGAAATGATAGTCCAAAGTTATATCATATAAATGTTGTCACACAGTGTAGGAGAAGAAATAAAAATGAAGTTTCTAAACTTTTAAAGTGCATGCTTAGTGAATGTTGAAACTGCTGAATTAATTGAAATAACTAATAAAACATATACAAGAGTATAAAAGATAACAAGTAAAACTAAGCAATACTTAAGATTCTGGAAACCCATTCATTTATCAGTTTGTCAGTAACAACTTAAGTATAAATACTGTAGCTCCTTTAAATTATTAAATGAGATCAAACTCTGAATACTTGTTTTGCTTACAAAAGACACCCCTGAAACTTGAGATCATAGGAAAGTGTGAAAGAGAAGGATAGAGAAAAATGAGTAAGTGGAAAAGAAGTTGGTGTGGACTACTAATACATTATAAAATATAATTTTAAAAAATAAGAGTAATGTACTTCATACCGATGAAGGATCCAGATCTCTAGCAAGTTACATTGCTAAATGAATAGACACCCAACACTAGCTTTAAAGTACAGAAAACAAAAATGACAGCACAAGGGAAATAAGCCTTTCACAATCATAGTGGGATTCTAATTAATACAAATTTCCTCTTTAATTGTTAAATTAGGCAGATGATATATCAGACTATAAAAGATTGGAATGTCTCAATTAGGAGCATTGATCTGGTAGACACAAAGAGCACTCTAACAGCAATAGGAGAACAATATATACTTCTTATGCAAACAGGAAACATTTACATAAATGGGCCATTTAGGAGGGCATTGGCCTTCTCCATCAATGCACTTCAGAGAATAGAGATTATGAGTACCACATTCTCTTACCACAATGCACTTAGGACAAGAAGCTAACATAAAGATAACTAAAAGCTCCCATGGCAAACAATGACATTTATAATCCTCCAGTAACCATTCCCTCCTTTATCTTTCAGGTCTAGAAATTGCTAAGGTGTGAGTGGAAAAATGATTATTCTGTTTGCCGTGAACTTTGAGAATGGAAGTATGTGGTGAGGTTTTTGATGAAATGTCTTAATAGAAGAAATGGCTCTTAATTCACTGCTTTTCTTTGACCCTACCCACATCCCAAGATGCAGATACACTGTTGGAAAGCCAGCTCCACTTGCAAAAGAGAGGCAGCAGCACTTTAGGGGTGAAGGAAGTTCATCCTCCTCTTTAGCACAGCTGCCTCATTGCTACTTTACATTGCCATTACTGTTGCAAATTCCCATGTACATAGAAATTAAAAGCTAATTAAGCGTTGGCATGGTGGTGCATGCCTTTAGTCCCAACACTCTGGAGGCAGGGATGGTTAGATCTGGATTTGAGGCCAGACTGATCTACAAAGTGAGTTCCAGACTAGCTAGGGTTAAGTAGTGAGACCTTATCTGAAAAAAAAAATGAAACAAAAAATAATATATATGCAATTTTATACAATCTGGGATTCAAAGAAGAGATTTAAACTATATATACATAGAAATGAGAAGCAATCATATGCATTTTATTTCTTGCATATTTTGTGGATCTATGCTTTATAGGTTGCTGCTAACATATTGCTAAGGTGGGAATATATAATCTTTTTAATTAATCGATTAATTTTACAATTTCCCTTCCCTCCTCTCCACCTAGTCCCTCTCCTCCAACTTCCCTCTTCTTCCCAACCACCCCTCCATTTTTCTTCAGAAAAGAGTAGGCCGCCCATGGATATCAACCAACCTTGGCATATCAAGTTGCAGTAAGACTAGGAGCAACCTCTCCTATTAAGTCTAGACTAGGCAACTCAGTAAGAGGAGTGAGTCCAGAAGGCAGGCAACACAAAGACAGTCTCTGCTCCCACTTGTAGGTGCCCCACATGAATATGAAGCTACACAACTGTAATTTTTGCAGAGGGCCTTGGTCAGTCCTATGCAGGCTCCCTGGTTGCCAATTCAGTCTCTGTGAGCCCCTTTGGATCCAGGATAGGTGATTCTGTTGGTTTTTTTGTGATGTCCTTGACCCCTCTGGCTCCTATTATTTCTCTCCCCTCTTTCTTCAGGGTTCCCCAAGCTCCACCTAATGTTTGGCTGTGGCCTCTGTGTCTGTTTCCATCAGTTGCTGGTGAGGCCTCTCTGATGACAATTGGTCTAGGCATCAATCTATGAGTATAGCAGAATATCATTAGGAATAATTTCATTGACTTTTGTTGCCATTTGAATTTGATTCTATCCTAGGTCTCTAGGCTACCCAGCCTCTGGCTCCGAGCCCTCTGGGAAATGTCAGGGGTGGGCTCCCTCTCATGGCATGGATCTCAAGATGGACCAGTCATTGGTTGATCACTACCTCTATTTCTGCTCCATTTTTACCTCAGCACATCTTGTAGGCAGGAAAAATTGTAGGTTGAAGGTTTTGTGGCTAGGTTGGTGTCTCAATCCCTCCAATGTAAGTTTTGCTTGGTTACAGGAGATGGCCAGTTGAGGTTCCATATTCCCCATTTCTTGGAGTCTTTAAAAAATTGTTCATTTTACATTACAATTGCAAGCCCCTTCCCTTCCCTGTTCAGTCCCATCCTCCCACCCACTTTCCCTATGCTCCCTGCCCAGTACCAACCCACTCTAGCACATTAAATTGCATCAGGATTAAGTGCCTCCTCTTTCACTGAGGCAAGACAAGGTAGATCTGCTCTGAAAATGTGCTCCAGAGGGAGTCAACAGAGGCCAAGTCTGAGATAGTCCCCACTCCAATTGTTAGGGGATCCACTTGAGGACCAAGCAGTTCATCAACTTTATACATGTAGTGCGTGGGCCTAGCACCAGTCCATGCAACTTCTTTGGCTGGTGGTTCAGTCTCTATGAGCCCCTCTCTGTCCAAATTAATTTGCTATGTAGGTCTTCTTGTAGTATTCTTGTAGTGTCCAGCTCCCTCAAACCTTTCCCTAACTCGTCCACAAGGCTCCCTGAGTTTCACCTAATGCTTGGCTCTGGGTCTCTGCATCTGTTTCCATTATCTGCTGAATAAAGCCTCTCAGATGGCAGTTACATTAGGTTCCTGTCCAGTTCCCTTGCTCCATCTACTTCCAATGTCTATTTTATCTCCCCTACTTAGAGGGATTCAAGTATCATCTCTTGAAATCTTGTAGTTACATAGTTTCTTTGGGTCTGTGGATTGTAGCATGTTTAACCTGTACTTAATGGCTAATATCTGCTTATAAGTGAGTACATACCACGTGTGTCTTTCTGGATCTGTGTACCTCACTCAGGATGATCTATTCTGGATCCAGCCATTTTCCTGAGTCTTATCTAGTATCACCCTCAGAGATTTCTGGGAGTTTCCTTTGCTCTAGGTTTCTAGTTCCTCCCATATATCCCTCCTGTCCCTGATTTTCTCTCAGTACCCTCTCCCTCTGTCCTCTCTGAACCTGATCCCTCTTGTTCCCATCTCTACCCACCTCCAATCCCCTCCCTCCATCCGCTTACAAAGTCTATTCTATTTCTCCTTCTCAGTGAGATTCAAATGTCCCCCCTTGAGCTTTTCTTGTTACTTAGCTTCTTTGAGTCTGTGGATTATAGCATGGTTATCCTTTTCTTTATGGCTAATATCCACTTATTAGTGAATAAAAATCATATTTGTCTTACTGAATCTGGAATACCTCATTCAGGATGATCTTTTCTAGTTCATCAGTTTGCCTGTAAAATTCATGATGTCATTGTTTTTAATAGCTGTATAATACTCCATTGTCTCTAATGGTCAAGAAGAACTTAAAGAAATGTTCAGCATCCTTAGCCATCAGGGAAATGAAAATCAAAATGCCCCTGAGATTATAACACCTGTCAGAATGGCTAAGATCAAAACCACAACTGACAGTTCATGCTGGTGAGGATGTGGAACAAGGGGAACACTCCTCCATTCACTGCTGGTGGGAGTGCAAACTTACACAATAAGTATGGAAATAAGTATGGAGGTTTATGAGAAAATTGGGAATTGATTTACCTCAAGACCCAGCAATACCACTCCTGGGCATATACCCAAAAGATGTTCTACCATACCATAAGGACACTTGCTCAAGTATGTTCATAACAGCTTTATTTGTAATTGCTAGAAGCTGGAAACAAACTAGAGGTCCCTCAACCAAAGAATGGATAATGAAAATATGGTACACCTACACAAGGGAATGAATGTATAATCTTAAATACTTCTGTAGTACATGAAAAATCCTGAAGTTTAATAAATTAAACTTGCTTAGAAAGAAATATAGAAAATTGAAAGAGGTGGGCCAAGATGGCGGTGACCTACACTGACGCATTTTGAATGCGGGGGAAAAAGAGCCATAAAAAACACAGAGTTATTGGGCACTGTGCAAAAACCGGAGGGGCTAG
>CAJQZJ010004752.1:8714580-8758583 GCA_907164525.1 Lophiomys imhausi
ATATCTTAGAAATCTAGGAATAACCTTGCCTCAGGACCCAGCCATACCACTTCTGGGTATACACCCAAAGGACCTCTCACGGAGACATAGGGAAATCTCCTCATCTATGTTCATAGCAGCCTTATTTGTAATAGCTAGAAATTGGAAACAACCCAGATGTCCCTCAACTGAAGAATGGATTAAAAAATTGTGGTACATCTATACAATGGAATATTACTCAGCTATCAGAAACAATGAAATCATGCAATTTGCAACCAAATGGATGGATCTAGAGGAGCTCATCGTGAGTGAGCTAACCCAGTCTCAGAAGGATGCACATGGCATCTATTCACTTATAGTAGGATTTTAACTATATCGTACAGGATATCTGTACTACAACCAACACACCAAAAGGCACATGGACATAATTTTTTTTTATCTTTTTCTTTTTCCTTCTTTTTTCTTTTTTCTTTTTCCTTTTCCCTTCTCATTTTCCTCTCTTTTTTTGTTGATATTCTTTGTTTTTGTGGGTTTGTGTGTTTGTTGGTCTTTTTTTTTTTTAGTATTCCCCCAGTAGCAATGAGACACCATTCACTGACAGTACTGCCTCGTAGGCCCCCTGTGAATGAAGAGGCTCTTGGCCCTCATATGACTCCTGATCTGTGGTGAGAGACTGTTAGGCAGGGACACTCCACCCCAGAGGAACAAGACGGAAGGGTCAGGGGGTAGAGCATGGGAGGGTGGGGCTGGGAAGCAGGAAAAGAGGACAATATGATAAGGATGTAACCTGAAGCAACAAACAAATAAATTTATTAACTGAAAAAAAAAAAGGCAGGGGGCAGGGCTGAAACATTGTGAATGGAATAGAGGATACAGCCATTCGGCCTGGTTTTGCAGACCTCCAGGTGTAGAGAAGACGTGGAGCTAAGGTAAAATACAAGAGAATTGTGATATTGGCCCATGCCTTTGACTTCAGTGGAGAAGGGGAAGGGGGGCGGGGGAGCACCGTATAGTTGGTGGTCTTATGTATTCTGGAGTCATACGGAGCGGGGTGGTGAGGGTGCATACTCTTGGTCCCACCATTCAAGAAGAGTACACCCTTGGTCCCAGCTCCCAGCACACTGGAGACAGAAACGGGCAGATCCTGGAGCTCAGGGTCAGCCTGATGCAGGGCAAACTCTAAATAGAGAAAGACTTTGATCCAGGAGTGGTGGAACACATCTTTGATCCCTTCAGATGGGAAACACAGGTCCCTGATCCCAATAATTAGAGTTCAGAGACACACACATGGGATTTGGAGGGACCTAGGTTTGGAGGCTACTTACAAAAGGCCTTCTCGATGCAGGCAGATTGTCCTTTGGGATCTCAAAATATATACACTAGAGCTGGTTTAGCTCCAAGGTGACAGAATGATTTCTTCTTTAACCCGGATTGAAAGATAACGCTTTGTATGTTGTCAGAAGGCCAAATTTGCTACAGGAGAAGTACTACCTAGCCCCCCCCCCCAAAAAAAAATGAGGACAATTGTCCTAGGGTTGGGATTGGGGCAGGGCTCTGTTCTTATCGTTCCAGGAGAATCGAAGCGTCCATTAGGGGAGCTCGGGGACCGCTGGACAGCGAAATCCTCAGCAGAGAGCAGAATCAGGCACCAAGGAGGACGAGTGACCCAGTTGATTCTGCCTGGCAGACTTCCTCAATAGCTGTCTCCATCGGGGGCCTGCAACCACTACAGCAATCCAATGTCACTGGGACTGCTCAGCTCTACACAATGCCCCAGCAGGAACCTCAGTGAAGCCTGCAAGATCAGCTTCTGCCTACAAACCCCTTAGGTCATCTAAACAGCTCAGAACAGAAGGACTTAACATAAAAGGAGTGTACTAACATTTTTAACCATTTTTCCCATTTGGGTTCGGGCCCCAAACAGGTCTACTATGACTCAAATCAGCAGAAAGTCACTTTAAGAGAGCGAGGTCCCATGCCCAGTGGATGGGGAAGGTGTTTCTCCGCCCTTCTTTTAGGTTATTTGAAGGATAACTGAAAACTCTGATATGTAGAGGAAGAGACTACAAGCTGATAAATGGTCCTGTCTTAATGGGTTTTGGAGGTTAGCCCCAGGGAATTCCTACTTTTCCTTTTCTGTATCCTTCTTCCTCTCCTATGTAGGAGTGCATGGGCTTGAGAAAAATGAGATATAGTCATAGCACAGGAAAGTCCAAGAGAAGGGGCAGATTATTGAATATGCCCTTATACCTTTGTATATTGATACAAAATTAGTAGTTTATTTGGCTAAAGTGGTATTGACCATTGTTTATTGTACAAAAATAAGATTGTATTGGATTACATCAGTATTGATCTTTGTATATTGATACAAAATTAAGATTATAGTTGGCCACAATGGTATTGACCCTTGCATATGGACGTAATATTAAGATTATATTGGGCTACATAGGCATTGATCTTGGTATATCGATACATAATTAAGAGTATATTTAACCACAATTGAATAGATCTTTGTATATTGATACAAATTTAAAGGTAACGCTTCCCAATGGTATCATACCTAGAGATACTTAAAAATAAAATGTGAAGCTCTGACCTCTTGATACCAACCGTCTAAAACGGTCTAGGATAGTTAAAACAAACTCCTAGTCATGCAAACATGTCACTTTGTTAGCTACTATGACAGTCTATCACAGATATTCTCTAAACTACCCAGTAATTAAGTTTCTAAGAGACAAGGAACATTTGCTTATCTAAATACAAGAGATGGATAGGGCATCTTCAAAAACCCCAAGAGATCTGCAGAATATGGCATTCAAAGATGTTATCTTAAATCAAGATTTTTTTTTGATATCGAGACATATCAGCGCCTGACAGCACCCCCTATTCTACTCCAAGTAGAAGATAAGCATCGAAGAACCTCCACTGTAAGATGGTTGAATTAGTGGCAAGCCTTTCTCTTGGCATGAAAAAACCCCTTGCACCAACTGCAGACAGACTGCTGTCCAAAAAGGACAAAACTTGGTAGCAGGGAAGTCGACAGCCTAACTCTGCCAAGACAGGGTAGGTAAGTCCTTCATAATCCCTGCTCTACAACAAATGTCTGTCAGAGAAACAGGACCCAAAGGCTGAAGACTGATGCTGGAATGTATGGAGAGAAAATGGGAACTGTCCAGGCAGTCATTGGTATGTTCTTTCTTAGTTTTGGAAGCTGCAGGCCCTGCACTTCCTTTATAAGCAAATATATTTATCCCTCTCAGGTCTCTGAGGTGGTTGAAGAGTAGACAGGTAGAGTCTCATAGTTAAATTTTGAACTGTTTAGGAATCAAGAGGGTGTTATAGATCTAAGAAGATACTCTTAAAAGTGTGTTGCAAGATAGTATGAATGTTGAGTCACATATAGACCTTTATACTCATGGAGTTGGTTAGATAGTAGAATGTTAAAGTCAGGGGCCAAATATGTATAAACTGGACATTGGGAAGGTATACTGGGCCAATTTACTCTCATAAATGTGGCATATTTATATCTATTGTTTTGTATAATACTTACTGTTATAAGAGAAGGAACCATCTGTTGGACTGAAAGGGGAAACTTCTGGGGGGAAGAGGGTGGAAGGGCGGGATAGGAAGGGGGAATAGGGAGGGGTTTGTTACTGAGATGTAACTTGAAGAAAAAAAAATAAAGTATTTAAATAAAAAAAAATTGAAAGAAAGAAAGGGTAAGTAGCAAAAGCAAGGAAGGATTTATAAACACAAAATTATTTCTTTAAACATACTATTGATGTCTAAACAGGCTAAATGGCGCTAAGACAAAGAGCAAGCAATGTAACAATTTAGGAAGAAAGAAGAGCTTGCTAAATGGCTATGCTAGTGTGAATGATAATAAAAAGGTCAAATAACTTCATGTAGAAAATTTGAAAACTTAGGTTGGAAAAGATTAAAATTTGAACTTGGTTTCCAGGAGAGGATGAAGCTTGGGTCAAGGGCTCAGGGATTAGATTTGGGAAGGGCTTCAGGTCAAAGTCTTCAGGTCATGTGTTCAATGCCTGAAGATGCCACATATATATGACTTCGAGATGCAGCTGCCCTCTGAGACTATGGCCCTCTCAATGAGCCTTCCTAGGTCATGAGCTATTGTGATTTGTCCTACTGATTGCAATGTTTATGCTGACCACTGATGATTTGATTGATGTGTTATATCTGTGAGGTCTGATGCTCATCATAAATTTCTGATTGGTTTTTCTTTCATAAAAAATTATTTCATGAGAGAGGCAATGTGACATTATATAATCATTCCACCTGTCTCTGAGCTTTGAAGGTGTTTTGTTAATATGGTGATATAGTATACTACATTATTCAGTACTTTAATCAACTATAGTAATTTATGTGTCCAAGTTGTCTGTTATCTGGCTAGTCAGCAGGGTTTGGAGAAGGGGATGAAGAGATACCTTGGCTAACTTGTAGGAGGCCTTCAACACAGTGTATCCAGAAATTGTGCTTTATTTGGTGTCTCCTGTGTGTTACTCAGTTGTGACTTTGTACATTAAATTCTGTGTCTTTTTAATTTGTCCCCTCTGTTCTTCAGTCTTATCTTTCTCTCACAGCATGTTTTAGCCTCATCTTGCATTTTTTTTGTTTGTTTTTGAGACAGGATTTCTCTGTGTATCAATGGCTGTCCTGGACTCACTTTGTAGTCTAGGCTGGCCTTGAACTCACATAGATCCACTTGTCTCTGCCTCCTGAGTGCTGGGATTAAACAAATGCACCACCACTCCTAGTGCATTTTTTTTTTTACTCAACCCTATTATTTATTTAACCATGAAATAAGAGTGGGAAATCTTTAGGGGATTCAAGAAATTTACCCCATCCTTGATAATGGGTATGTCAACACAGCTCTACTTCAAAGGGAGTAACTTACTCTCAAGCCAAATGTGAATGACTGTGGTCAAGCAGCACACTTAGGTCATATAATGTTCCAGTGTAGAAATATCTTTTTGAAGGTTTTAGAGAAGAAAAATGAGTAACAAATGAAGGCATTTTTAAATGCACTTGTGGTCACATCATGTAGATAAGGGACTTGGCAGATGTGTAATCAATCTCTGCTATAAGTCTCAGATGTTACCTGATTCTTTCTAAGCTTTTTTTGTTGGTGGAAGGTAGTGATCTCTTTTCATTTCAACAGATTTTGTTTTGTTTTGTTTTTTGAGACAGGGTTTTTCTGGGTTGCCCTGGTTATCCTGGAACTCACTCTGTAGAGCAGGCTGGACTTGAACTCACAGAGATCCACCTGCCTCTTTTAATCCCAAGTGCTGGGATTAAAGGTGTGCACCACCATGCCTGGCCATTTCAACAGATTATACCCAATAGTCATAAAGATATTGTATCATATGCACAGATGGACAATGAATGATTATTGAAGTCAATCAAGATAGCACAAGATCATTTTGCTGTGAATATAGATCATTCTACCTCTGACAATCAAGTGGTTCTAACAAGCCAATGAAACTGTTTTTCTTTAAACTTATGTCCATAAATATGCTAATATTTCACGACTCAGTGGGAAGAGCTAGGGAATGTACATATAATGGTTTTATGCAGGGGGATCCAAGATGGCGGTGGTCCATATGGATGCATTTTAATCTTGGAGAAAACTGCGATTGATATAAGATGCAGTACAAAAATATCTAAGAGACCCGACCCTCCCTGGTTCTCACCCAACTACCCCAGTACCACTAAAAGTCCCTGGGCAGGACGCTCTCTCCCACTCTGGGACATGCAGGGAAGCAGCTGAATTCGAGAATCGGGATCCCCCCCTCCCCACCAGGAAAGACATGCTGGGTAAGTTCCAATCTAATACCCAGCTGGCAGATTCAAACCCCACACAGAGAGATACTCTCCAGCCTGCTGCCACCCCCCCCCCCCCCCCCCCCCAGGTCTCACACAAATGGTCTGCCTATCAGGCAAAGTCTTGCAGACCCACGGGCACAGATCAGCGGCAGAATATCTGCCAGGCTGTAGACTGCAACTCACTGCAGTTTACAGGAACTTGGTCAACCGTGGCACCACCTGCCAGGTTCCAGAGCCAGCTCCAGGGGAGGAAGGCGGATTTTACCCACCATAGGATTCAATGGTGGGCAAACCGAGAAGTCTTTTCCATTATTATTGGTCGTTTTTTTTTCTACTACGGACACTCCCAGAGCTTAAGTGTATACAGGTATACAGCTCCACCCCCTTGATAAGTGAAGTGTCCACCTGAGAGGCAGGGAGGAAAAACAAAACTTACAGGAGTAGAGTCAGACAGGTCAACTGCTACACTAAAGTGCCCCCTTTGGATCTAAGAATAGAAGACAACAGGAACATACAGGTAAGACTTACACATGGCCAAGCACCCCAGAAAAAGCAGTATTAAAGGCGGAATGACTCCAACAAAAGAAAACGATGCCATTTCAGCCAACCAGAATCAAAGCACCACAACTGAAACACATGAAAACGATAAAAATTCTACATTTTGGAAAGTCATAGAGTCCCTTCAAGAAGAACTTAAATTTATGAAGTAATTCAAAGAGGCCACTATTTCACAGACGAAAACTATGGATAACACCATCAGAGAACTTCTAAACAAGGTGACTCAGCTTGAACACGAAAAGGACAGGGTAATAGAAGACTTCCAGGCAAAGACAAGCAAACTGGAATAGGAAATGTACAAAATGAATAAAACCATTCTAGACATGAAAATGGAAATGAAAACAATAAAGAAAACACAGTCAGAGTTAAAAATGGAAATGGAGAGCCAAGGGAAGAGAACAGGAACTATGGATATCAGTACCAAAAATAGGATTCAAGAGATGGAAGACAGGATCTCAGGCATGGAAGATTCGATGTAAGAAATCAGTATAACATCCAAAGAAAATAGGAAAGCTAAAAAATCTCTCACGCACAACATCCAAGAAATCAAGGACTCAATGAAAAGAAGAAACCTAAAAGTCACAGGCGTAGAGGAAAGAGAAGACTCCCGATTCCAGGGTCCAGGAAATATCTTCAACAAAATCATAGAAGAAAACTTCCCAAACCTAAAGAAAGAGATGCCAATAAAATTTCAAGAGGCTTACAGAACACCAAACAGATTAGATCAGAAAAGAAACTCCTCTCACCACATAATAATTGAAATTCCAAATATAGAGAACAAAGAAAGAATACTAAAAGCTATAAGAGAAAAGGGCCAAGTCACATACAATGGCAGACCCATCAGAATTACACCTGACTTCTCCTCAGAAACTTTAAAAGCCAGAAGGGCCTGGGCAGATGTCCTACAAGCACTGAGAGAACATAGGTGCCCAGCCAGACTACTATACCCAGCAAAACTCTCTATCCACATAGATGGAGAAAACAAGATATTCCATGACAAAATCAAATTTAAACAATATCTACCCACAAACCCAGCCCTACAGAAGATCCTAGAAAGAAAATTCCAACCCAGAGAAGATAACCACACCCAAGAAAACAGAGGAAATAGAAATCACCACCACAACTAAACAAAAAGAAGCACAAGATGATCACCTATACCAAAATAATGGGAAATAACAACCCCTGGTCACTAATATCCATCAACATCAATGGACTCAACTTGCCAATAAAAAGACACAGACTTACAGACTGGATCCGTAAACAAGACCCATCTTTTTGTTGCTTAAAAGAAACACATCTCACTACTGAAAATAGCACTATCTCAAAATAAAGGGCTGGGAAAAGATTTTCCAAGCAAATGGACCCAGGAAGCAAGCTGGAGTAGCCATCCTAATATTGAACAAAATAGACTTCCAATAGAAGTTAATAAAAAAAAAAGACAGAGAAGGGCATTACATACTCATTAAGGGAAATATCCATCAAGAGGACATCTCAATATTGAACATCTATGCCCCAAATACAAAAGCACCTACATTTGTAAAAGAAACGCTTCTAAAACTTAAATCACACATCGATCCCAACATTTTAGTAGTAGGAGATTTCAAACCCCACTCAACAACAATTGACAGATCATCAAGACAGAAGCCAAACAGAGAAATAATGAGTCTAACAGAGATCATGAACCAAATGGACCTAATAGATACCTACAGAACATTTCACCCAAACACAAAAGAATACACCTTCTTCTCAGCACCTCACGGAACCTTCTCCAAAATTGACCATATAGTTGGACACAAAGATAGCCTCAACAGATACAGGAAAATTGAAATTACCCCTTGTATCCTATCAGACCACCATGGAATAAAGCTGGACTTCAACAGCAAAAGAATCAACAGAAAGGCTACACGCACATGGAAATTGAACAACTCTTTACTAGAGGACCACTGGACCAGGGAAGAAATAAAGAAGGAAATCAAAGACTTCTTAAAATCCAACGAAAATGAAGACACAGCATACCCAAACCTATGGGACACAATGAAAGTGGTGCTACGAGGAAAATTCATAGCACTAAGTGCCTTCAAAAAGAAAATTGTGAAAGCTCATATTAACGAATTAACAGCCAAACTGGGTGAATTTGAAAAAAAAGAAACAAATATCCCCAAAAGGAGCAGAAGGCAGCAGATCATCAAACTTAGGGCTGAAATCAACAACTTAGAAACAAAAAGAACTATACAAAGAATCAATGAAACCAAGAGTTGGTTCTTTGAGAAAATCAACAAAATAGACAGACCCTTAGCCAAATTAACTAAAAGACAGAGGGAAAAAACCCAAATCAACAAAATCAGAAATAAAAAGGGGGAAATAACAACAGACATTGAGGAAATCCAGAAAATATTTAGATCCTACTTTAAAAATCTACACTCCACCAAATTTGAGAACTTAAGCGAAATGGACAATTTTCTCGATAGATTCCACCTACCGAAGCTAAATCAAGATCAGATTAACAGATTAAACATCCCTATAACTCCTAAGGAAATAGAAACAGTCATTAAAAATCTCCCAACCAAAAAAAGCCCAGGGCCAGGTAGCCTTAGCGTGGAATTCTACTGGACCTTCAAAGAGGAGCTAACACCAATACTCTTCAAACTCATTCACCAAATAGAATCTGAAACAACATTGCCAAACTCATTCTATGAGGCAACAGTCACCCTTATTCCTATACCACACAAAGACCCAACAAAGAAAGAGAACTTCAGACCAATATCCCTCATGAACATAGATGCAAAAAATACTTAATAAAATACTAACAAACCGAATACAAGAACACATCAAAAGTGTCATACACCATGATCAAGTAGGCTTCATCCCAGGAATGCAGGGATGGTTCAATATATGAAAGTCTACCAACGTCATTCACCATATAAACAAGATGAAGGAAAAAAACCACATGATAATCTTGCTAGATACAGAAAAGGTATTTGACAAAATCCAACACCCCTTCATGCTAAAAGTTCTGGAGAGAACGGGCATACAAGGACCATACCTAGAAATAATAAAGGCAATATACAGTAAGCCAGTAGCCAACATCAAATTAAATGGAGAGAAACTTGAAGCATTTCCTCTAAACTCAGGGACAAAACAAGGATGTCCACTTTCACCATATCTCTTCAATATAGTATTTGAAGTTCTTGCTAGAGCAATAAGACAACTAAAGGAGATCAACGGGATAAACTTTAGAAACGAAGAAGCCAAATTATCCCTATTTGCAGACGATATGATAGTATACATAAGTGACTCCAAAAATTCCACCAGAGAACTCTTACAGCTGATAAACACCTTCAGCACGATGGCAGGATACAAAATTAATTCAAAAAAATCAGAAGCCCTTCTCTATACAACAAACAAATGGGCTGAGAAAGAAATAAGGGAAACAACCCCCTTCACAATAGCCACAAACAATATAAAATACCTGGGGATAACTCTAACCAAGCAAGTAAAGACCTATACAACAAGAACTTCAAGCCCTTGAAGAAAGAAATGGAAGAGGCCTTTAGAAGATGGAAAGATCTCACATGCTCATGGAAAGGTAGGATCAACATAATAAAAATGGCTATCCTACCAAAAGCAATATATAGATTCAATGCAATTCCTATCAAAATACCAACACAATTCTTTATAGACCTGGAAAGAGCTCTTCTCAACTTCATATGGAACAACAAAAAGCCCAGAATAGCTAAATCAATCCTGTACAATAAAAATACATCTGGAGGTATCAACCTCCCAGATTTCAAGCTGTACTACAGAGCAATAGTAGTAAAAACAGCATGGTATTGGTATAGAAACAGACTAGGAGATCAATGGAATCCAATTGAAGATCCAGAAATAGACCCACACACTTATGGCCACCTAATTTTTGACAAAGAAGCCAAAATGGCACAATGGAGGAAGAACAGCATCTTCAACAAATGGTGCTGGTCCAACTGGATGTCCACTTGTAAAAGAATGAAATTAGACCCATACTTATCACCTAGTACAAAACTTAAATCCAATTGGATTAAAGACCTTAACATAAGGCCCGTCACACACATCTACTAGAAGAAAAAGTGGGAAAAATCCTGAACTCATTGGCACAGGTGACAACTTCCTGAACAGAACACCAACAGCTCAGGACCTGAGACCAACAATCAATAAATGGGACCTCATGAAACTTAAAAGCTTCTGTAAGGCAAAAGACAATGTCATTCGAACAGAACGGCAGCCTACAGACTGGGAGAAAATCTTCACCGACCCCACATCTGACAGAGGGCTAATATCCAAAATCTACAAAGAACTCAAGAAGTTAAACACCAGGAAACCAAATAATCCAATCAAAAAATGGGAGATGGAGCTAAATAGAGAATTCACAAAGAAGGAATCACTAAGGGCTGAGAGACACCTGAAGAAATGTTCAACATCCTTAATCATCAGAGAAATGCAACTCAAGACGACCCTGAGATTCCACCTAACACCTGTTAGAATGGCTAAGATAAAGAGCTCAAATGATAGCGCATGATGGCGAGGGTGTGGAGAAAGGGATACCCTACTCCATTGCTGGTGGGAGTGCAGGCCTGTGCAACCACTATGGAGGTTAGTCTGGCAATATCTTAGAAAACTTGGAATAGCTTTGCCTGAGGTCCCAGCCATACCACTTCTGGGTAAACATCCAAATGACTCCTCACGGAATCATAAGGAAGTCTCCTCATCTATGTTCATAGCAGCCTTATTTGTAATAGCTAGAAACTGGAAACAACCCAGATGTCCCTCAACTGAAGAATGGATTAAAAAACTGTGGTACATCTACACAATGGAATATTACTCAGCTATCAGAAACAATGAAATTATGCAATTTGCAGCCAAATGGATGGAACTAGAGAAGCTCATCCTGAGTGAGCTAACCCAGACTCAGAAGGATGCACATGGCATCTATTCACTTATAGTAGAATTTTAGCGATATATTACAGGATATCTGTACTACAACCAACACATCAAAGGGAATATGGACATAGAGTTTTTTTTCTTTCATTTTTTGTTGTTGTTGTTAGTTTTTGTTAGTTTGTTTGTTCGTCTATTTTTTAGTTTTCCCTCCCCAGCAATGAGATACTTTTCACTGGTGGTACCGCCTTGTAGGCCCCCAGTGTATGAAGAGGCACTTGTCCCTCATATGACGTCTGAACTGGGGCAAGGAACTGTTATGTGGGGTCACTCCAGTCCAGAGTACAAGATGGAAGGGTTAGGGGGTAGAGGATGGGAGGGTGGGGCTTGGAAGGGGACAATATGATGGAGATGTAAGCTGAAGCAACCAATAAATACATTTATTAAATAAAAAAAGCAGGTAACAGGTTTAAAACACTGCAAATAAATTAAAGGCTACAGCTGTTCAACCTGGTTTTATAAACCACCAAGAGTCGAAAAAAACTTAGAGCTAAGGTAAAATACATGAAATGTGTGGGGTTATCCCATACCTTTAACTTCAGCAGAGACAGGAGGAGCACTATAGAGTTAGTTGTCTTATAAATTCTAGAGTTACAAGGAACAGGGTGGTGATGGTGCATAGCCTTAATCCCATCATTCGAGAAGAATACACACTTAATCCCAACACACTAGAGACAGAAACAGGCAGATCTCAGAGCTCAAGGTCAGCCTGATACAAAACAAGCTCTACATAGGGAAAATCTTCGATCCAGGTTCAGGGGAGCACATCTTTAATCCCTTCAGTTAGGAACCACAGGTCTTGATCCCAATACTTAGTATGCAGAGTAGGCACATAGGATTTGGAAGGATCTAAGTTTAAAAGCTACATACAAAAGGCATGCTCAATGTAAACAAATTGTCCTTTGAGATCTCAAAATATAGACACTAAAGGTTTGTTTAGCTCCAAAATAACAAAATAATTTCTTCTTTAATCCAGATTGAAAGATAATACTTTATATATTGTCAAAAAACCAAATTTGTTCCATGAAAAATATTACCTGACACCCCCCCCCCAAAAAAAAAAGGTACTTGCCCCAGAGTTAGGATTAGGGCAGGGCTCTGTTCTTATCTTTCCAGGAGACTTAAAGCATCCATTCAACGAATCCAAGGACAACTGGACAAGGGAAACCTCAGCAGAAAACATATCAGACACCGAAGAAGACGAGCGGCCCAGAGGATCCAGCATTGCAGACTCCCTCAATAGCTGTTTCCTCAAAAGTCTACACCACAACTCAAAATCACTAAGATCATTCAGCTCCACAGACTGCTCCAGGCAGAACTTCAGTAAAGGCCTGAAGATCAGCTTCTGTCTACAAATTTCGTAGGACATCTAAATAGCTGAGCACAAAAAGACTGAACATCAAATGATTCTATTAACATTTTTAACCATTTTTCCATCCCTATTTGGGCCCCAAACAGGTTTACTACGTCCCAAATCAGCAGGAAGTCATTTATGAGAGCGACATCCCAGGCCCAGAAGGTGGGGAGGGTGTTTCCCCCCCCCACTTTGGTTATTCAATGGATAACAGAAAATTTTGTCATTTAGGGGAAGAGACTACAAGCTGTTAAATGGTCTTGTTAAATGGGTTTTGGAAGTTAGACCTAGGAACTTCTCTCTTTTTCTTTTCTGTATCCTTCCTTCTCTCCTATGTAGGAGTGAATAGACTTGAGAAAAAATGGGACATAGACATAGTATAGGAAAGATCAAGAAAAAAAGGACAGATTATTGAATAAGCCCTTATACCTTTGTATAATGATACAAAATTAATACTATATTAGGCTAAATTGGTATTGATCATTGTATATTAATGCAAAATTAAGATTGTATTGGACTACATCGGTACTGATCTTAGTATATTGATACAAAATTAAGAGTATATTTGGCCACATTGGTATTGATCTTTGAATATTGTTATAAAATTAAGGGTAACACTTCTTAAAGGTATTGTACCTAGTAATGCTTAAAAATGAAATGTGAAGTTTTGGCCTTTTGCTACCAACCATCATAAACTTTTTAGGATAATTAAGAAATACAAACTAACAGTCATGCAAGTGTGTCATTTTGTTAGTTACTATGACAGTCTATCACAGTTATTTTCTAAGCTACTCAGAAATCAAGTTGTTAAGAGACAGCAACATTTGCTTATCTAAATATAAGAGATAGATAGGGCATCTTCAAAAACCCCAAGAGATCTTCAGAGTATGGCATTCAAAGATGTTTTCTTAAATTAAGATTTTTTTTTGATATCGAGACATGCCAGCTTCTGACAGCATCCCCTATTCCACTCCAAGTAGAAGATGAGCATCGAAGAATCTCCAGTGTGAGATGGTTGAATTAGTGGCAAGCCTATCTCTTGGCAAAAACAAAACAAACAAACAAAAAAACCAAAACAAACAAACAAAAAAAAAAACCCTTGCTTCAACTGTAGACAGACTGCTGTCCAAAAAGGACAAAACTTGGAAGCAGGAAAGTAGACAGCCTAGCTCTGCCAAGACAGGGTAGGTAAGTCCTTCATAATTCCTGCTCTACAACCAATGTCTGTCAGAAACGGGGCCAAATGCTGAAGATCGATGCTGTAATGTATGGAGAGAAAATGGGAACTGTCGAGGCAACCACGGGTATGTCATTTCTTAGTTTTGGAAGCTGCGGGCCCTGTACTTCCTATATAATGAGATATATTTATCCCTCTCAGGTCTCTGAGGTGGTTGAAGAATAGATAGCTAGAGTCTCATAGTTAAATTTTGAGTTGTTTAGTAATCAAGAGGGTGTTCTGGATCTAAGAAGATGTTTTTAAAATTGTGATGCAAGTTAGTATGAAAGCTGAGTTAGACAGAGAACTTTAAACTCATGGAGATAGTTAGATAATAAAATGTTAAAGTCAGGGACCACATACATATGGACTGGACATTGAGAATGTATGCTAAGCCATATAACTCTCAGAATTGTGGCCTATTTATTTCAGTTGTTTTGTAATGTATTTATTGTTATAAGAGAAAGAACCATTTGTTGGTGTGAAAAAAAAAGAATTATGCTTTCTGGGGGAAGGGTGAGAGGGTAGGAGGGTGGGGCTGGGAGGGGTGGAGGGAGAGGTCTGTGATGGAGATGTAACTTGAAGTAATAAATAAACATTTAAAATGGTTTTATGCAAATACACCTCTGTGTTCACTGTGTTTATATATACACTTATAATTCCCCAAATACCCCATGTCTCTAGATTAAAAGATCACAATTCCACACTAAGGCTCTGTCCAATTCCAATGATAGTCTATTTCCATAAGATATATAATTAGTACAGTACATAATAGTAGGTATATTGTAGCTTCCACACTTTCTATATTTGTAACTTCCTTCTTAAATAATGACAAATCTGGAAATTCTTTTTTTTATGTACTGCTTGGTTAAGCCCTGTATCAGTTTCCCATTTGTCCTACATTTGGATATAAACCCCATTCCATTTGAACTTAGACAACTTTGCTTGGAGGCCCCATGTGTACACGCCTCTCATCCACTTGAGCTTTCATGTCTTATGCCAGCATCTGCTGCATTCAGTTATTCTTAAACTGTAGAGATTTCAACACCAAACCCCTTCATTTGCATGTTTTTTTGTCTTGTTTCTGTTCATGTGATGATCTATTGCAATTAGATTATTATTATTATGTATTATTATTATTGTTATTATTATTATTATTATTATTATTATTATTATTATTATTATTATTATCTTGGCTGGAGTGCTAGTACCTCTCTGGTCCCTCTGCTGCATGTGAATCCTAAATTCAAAAGGGCTTTTAGCCACATGTTGGTCTAGATGCATTCATTCTTCTACCTGATTCCATGGATATCTTCCTCAGCTTGGTTGGGATGTGGAGTGATTAATCTTGACTGTCAACTCAATTGAGCTAGGAATTGTCCAGGATATTAATAAAACACACCTCTGGGTATGTCTGTGAGCAATTTTTCAGAGAGAATTAATTGGGGGAAGGAGAGGAGACCTACCTGGATGTTGGTAGATGAGGCCTGATAGTTCTGATATTCTCCCTCTGTTCATGAGCCATGTTGATATGGACTGCCCTAATGTATCATAGCTTCCATACCAACTTACATTTAAACTTTATTCTGTAAACAAACATAAATCATTCCTGTGTCAGGCATCCAGCCACAGTGACTAGAATACTGTTAATAACCTAGGCTTTCAAATTGGTGTACCTCTTCATACCACTTGACCCCATTTGATCAGATACCCCTTCTAGGTAAATCCATTACTTACATTACCTCTTATTTATTCAAAGTCTGATGCCTCATGCCAGAAATGTACCCTGTAAATGCCTTTCTATACTGATTAGATTAAGTCTCCTTTTCACCAGTGTGAATGCTTTTCTTATTCTGTCTCCATTAGTAACTTGAGCCTTGAGTTGTTCAGGAAGGGAAGGAAAAAAAGAAGGAATGGAATATAGAAAGGGGTAAACCTTACTTCTCTCCTACTCTGGAGACTGAATAAGCTCTTATCAAACTCTGATGATTGTGGTAGAAAAGAGGAAAAAACAAGCAATCCATCATACCCATAGATGCAAAAATCCTAAATGAAATATTAGAACTCAAACCAAAATGATATTTTAATAGGATACATAAATATTTTATGATCAAGTTTGATTTATTTCAGGAATTCAGTATTAATATAATATTAGAACTGGAATCAATGTAATGTATCATATTCAAAATATAAATGATGAAAATCTTATAATCTTAATAGAAGTAGTAATAGTATTTGAAATGAACTCAATATGTGTGTTTTTTTTAAAATAAAATGTTTGGAACTTTCTCTTTCTGAAAGCAGGAATTAGATTAGAATGCTGGAAATTCTTTTAATAACCATCATCATATGGAAGGTGTTAATCACTAACATAAAAGTCACAGGCTAGGACATATTTTCTGAGTTTCTCATATTTAAAATATACCTTAAAATATTGTTTCACTAAAAAATAATATAAATAGGCAGGTAGTGAGATTGAAGAGAGACACAAGGTCTTTGTTTACTGTTTTGGATCTAATCCTTCCTTAGTCTTAGCTGGCCTTAGGTGATGGTCTTGACCAAAATATGACACAAGTGAAGAAACAAGGCTATCCAGGGAAGATCATAGGACATCTTAACAAGTTGACTCGGGTGCCTGAAATTGTTCTGAAAACCTTGAACCACAAATTACAAAGTTTGTCTTATATAAGACTTTCCATATTGAAGAAGCCAAAGATTCCAACTCAATCTGGTGTTCTAACTTGCATGTCCAGGCACAAAACAAAATATGAATGAAGCCACATCAGACCCCTGTGAGATGTTACCTCTCTAAGTTGAGTTCTACTGAGTAAATTATGTTGTAAGACAGTTGCTGGTCTCAGGTCTGCCTAAATTATTGACCCATATAGCAGATCTAGTTAAAAGGTAGTTGTTTCAAACCACTAATTGTAATGTTTGTTTTATTGTTAGAGGTAACCAGTATATAAGTGTAACAAATATGAAGTACAGAAGCTAACGCATCTGTATGAATGTATGTATGTATATATGCATATATATATATCTTTTAATTCCACTAAAATTTTTACCATTTTAAAATTTATTGCTTTTTTTAATTTTTTTAAATACTTTATTTTTTTTCTTCAAGTTACATCTCAGTCACAAACCCTTCCCTATTCCCCCTTCCTATCCCGCCCTTCCACCCTCTTCCCCCCAGAAGTTTCCCCTTTCAGTCCAACAGATGGTTCCTTCTCTTATAACAGTAAATACAATACAAAACAACAGATATAAATATGCCACGTTTATGAGAGTTAAATGGCCCAGTATACCTTCCCAATGTCCAGTTTATACATATTTGGCCCCTGACTTTAACATTCTACTATCTAACCATCTCCATGAGTTTAAAGGTCTATATCTGACTCAACATTCATACTAACTTGCAACACACTTTTAAGAGTATCTTCTTAGATCTATAACACCCTCGTGATTCCTAAACAACTCAAAATTTAACTATGAGACTCTAGCTGTCTATTCTTCAACCACCTCAGAGACCTGAGAGGGATAAATATATCTGCTTATATAGGAAGTGCAGGGCCTGCAGCTTCCAAAACTAAGAAATGACATACCAGTGACTCCCTGGACAGTTCCCATTTTCTCTCCATACATTCCTGCATCAGTCTTCAGCCCTCATGTGAAGGGTAGACAAGGCAACCAATTGTAGGAAAATAGTCCCAAGAGCAGGTAAAAGAGTCAGAGATACACTCTTTTTCACTGTCAGGATTCCCACAAAAATCCTAAGATAACAGTTATAACATAATGTTCAGAGGACCTGATGCAAACCTATGCAGACCCTCTTCTTGCTGCTTCTTGATTCTTCAGTCTCCCTGAGCCTATGTGAGCCCTGCTTAGTTGATTTGGTGGACCATGTTCTCCTGGTGTCCTCTATCTCCCCTGACCTCTACAGTCTTTCTTTTTCTTCTTCTATGGGGTTCCCTGATTTCTGAAGGGAGGGACCCAATGGAGACCTGCAATTTAAACTCTGTTTCTGCATAATGTCTGGCTGCAAGCCTCTGCACCTGCTCCCATTTGCTGCCAGGGGAAGCCTCTCTGAGAAATGGACAAGTCACTTGTCTATGAATATGACAGAATATCATTAAATATCTTTGGTGTTAGAAGGTATTCTTCAGGCTATGGAAAGAGAAACCTGGACACTAACCTCTCCCAGAACTTGTGGGAGTGGCTAACCAATGTTTGCTTTTACTTGAAGCTTAAGCTGAGCAAGGGAACCCATGCCCTACACTGCCTGGAGAGCCAGGAACCAGAGACTGGAAATCCCAGAGACTTAGGGTAGAACCAAGCATGACTGGTGAAAAACATATGAATCTCTCAAGAAAAGATAATGTATGACAAATTTTGGGATTTGTGGAAATGCACAGTGTTTATTTTAATTTTTTCTTTAATATTCAAATTATAAATTTAAGACGGAGTCTTGCTATTTAGTCCTGGATCCCCTAGTATTGTACAGATTAAGCTGGTCTTGATACTGAAGTAGTGCTTTTGGTTTTTGTTTGTTTGGGTGTTTGTTTGTTTATTTAAATCTATGGCCCAAGTATTGGGATAACAGTTGTGTACCACCATGCCTGGCTTATTTAAATTTCACATCTTTAGATTAGCTGAAACATAATACATGACTTTCTGGGACCATTATGGGGCTTATGATCAGATGGAAATACTCACAATTATTCCTGAAGCAGATTTGGCTTTAGTAATTGGTCAGATAAATCCTGTAAATTATCTGTGCAATCTGGCTTAGAGCTGCCCACATCTGAAAGCACAGGCTATAGGGCTACAGTGTCTTCTGCTATGTGTTTTGATTTGGGGTCTGAGAAGAGGTCAAGGATTTTCTTCATTTCATTATGTACCACATGAGGAGGTTTAGTTTAGCATCAGATATCCTAGTTCAGGGTACTATTAGTATGATGAAACACCATGGCCAAAAGCAACTTGGGCAAGTAAGGGTTTTTTGACTTACATATTGTGAGTCACAGTATACTGAGGAAAACCAAGGCTGGAACTCAAACAGGGAAGGAATCTGGAGGTGTGATGTAGAAGTCATGGAAAAGTGCTGCTTTTTGATTTGTTTCTCATGCCCTGCTCAGCCTGCTTTCCTATATAATCAAGGACCATAATGGCTTGGGCCCTCCCACTTCAATCCCTAACTCAGAAACTGCTCCACAGGCTTCACTACAGCCCCATCTTATGGAGACATTTTCTCAATTGAGGTTCCCTCCTCTCAGATGACTCTAGCTAGTGACCATTTGACATAAAACAATCCAACATAGGACACCTCAGAAGAACCAGTCAGTGTTCTTAATGGCTGAACAATCTCTCTGGCTCCCTTTTTAATGTTTCTTTAAAAAATTATTATTATTATTTGAGAGGATCTTGCTAGATAGTCCATATTGATTTGGCCTTAAACTCTGGTTTTGCTGCTTTGGCATTCCAAGTGCTAAAAGTACAGGGATACTCTGCTTCATCTGGTTATATGTCTTACTCTTAATTTTCCTCTAAAGGTATTAGCTAAGTTTGTCCTAAATTCCACTAAATGAGGGTAATCTGAGTTTTACTTTTAACTTATGCAACTATTTTAGTAAAAATATTTGGAAATGTGATAAATCTCATTTCAAAAGTCTCCCTAATAGACTTTTTTGCTCCATAGACTAAATACATCTTACAAAGTTATAAGTTACTTTCCATGATTTCATAAATCAAAAATTTAAAATTAGAAGTGGAATGTCCCTCAAAGGTTCTCCTAGTACATAATCTGACACATAATTTTTAAAATCTTTTAAATGTGCTTTGCATTCTTTGAGCTTTCTTTTAATCTTTCCTTGATTACATAAGGATAGTTTAATTTCTTAACTGTGTGTACATTTTCTTCAATGCTTGCAGTTAACTAAAAGCTTCAAAAGCTGAGGTTTCCTGATGTTTCACTTCTTAGATTCTTTGATTAAAGATTTCCCACTGATTTTAAAGAAAACATTACCAATGTTTAGGTTGTGATGTAGAAAAAAATCAAATACATAATTTGATGGACAAATTAGTTCCCCTATGGTTCAATTATTATTAATTGGGTTTATTATATTCACCATGAAGAGAAAGTCTGTCTTGCCCTGCTGGAGTATATTTTCATATTCAACATCAGCTTCATTGAGAACATTTTGTAGTTTAGATACTCTGTCTTAGGAGTTAGCATGCTGGTTCTGCGAAGAGCCCAAGAGTCAGTATTTGAGACTTTGTGGCCTGTACATTCCCTGTTGGAACTAATAATCTTTGCTGCTGCACTATGAGAGTAGCCCACCAGGCAATAGTAACCAAGTTCCCTTGGTGGCTATGTTTCTTGGGGCCACCATTCCAAAGAGCACCATTGGTCATGGCTTAAACCAACAGAAGATCACCGTCTCAACGAAGACTGGACATTGTAAGTGGAATTGTCTTCAGAGGTGATGGCTTTCAGAATTGTGGAAAGAAAATCCGGTCCAGGTCTCCATCCTACATTGTGATGGCTGCTGACAGTCTTAGGCATCTCTGCCTTGTGAAGCACAGTTCCTATTTCTGCTTCGATATTACATGGTATTCTCTTTGTAGGACTGCCTCTGCATCTGTCGCTCCATACCCAGATTTCGTCTCAAAAGGTTACAATTTAATTAGGTTGGAACCATTCTCATCCAGGATGGCTTCATCTAAACTTGATTATATATGCAAAGACCTTACAATGTTGTGTTTGATAAGCATCAGGGCTTAGGATCTGAGTATATATTTTTGATAGGTTCAGTTCTATTCACTGCACTGCATCCTAATGAAATGTTTATAAAGTCAGATGAAAGGACAGTTAGCGGCTGTGAGCTGCTGATGGTTGATCTTTCCTGTAACTGAACTTAAAATTAAATTGTGAATTGTCATAAATGCCTTTCCTCTTATGTTGCAGTTGACTTGAATATTATTACACACCATATAGACAGTGCAAACAATCTAATGTTCTGTCTACTCATAAGTTACTTAATTTAGTAAGAGGAAGAATCACCAAAATTTGTATTCACATTTTATAAGAAATATTTCTACATACACACATATACACTTACACGTACATACACACACATGCACACAGACATATCTATTAACTGAATTACACTAGTATTAATAATATAAAATGTTACATCATATTATAGAATGAATCACCAAAATGTTTCTTTTTCATGAACTAGGATAAGAAATGAGTCATGATGAGAATTAAGTGATTTTTAAAAGTCATACATTGGCAATTATATAAAATTGGCACTATTGGATGTCTAAAAAACTAGACTCCTACTAGATAAGCTGACATATTAAGAACCAGTTTTGTTATGCGCAAGAAAAGTGGTATACTCAAATAATTAAAATCGAGGGTGGAGAGATGGCTTAGCTGTTCAGTACACATGCTGCTCTTGAAGAGGACCTGAGTTCAGTTCCCAGCATTGGCATAGCAGTTCATAACTGTCTGTTTGTCCAGATCTATGGTATCTGAAGTACACTTTTAGCCTCTATGGGTATTGCATTCATGTAAAACGCATACACACATGTGCGCACACGCGTGCGCTCGCACATGCATTCACACACACACACACACACACACACACACACACACACAGCTAAATCACAAATTTTGCAAATTTGCAGAAAAATGTCAAAGTTAATGTACAACCACATTTTTGTCTAAATTAAAAGTTGTGATTCATATGATGCTATGTAAATTAATTATTTGTAACCAAAAGTGTTAAATAAGGCACAACTTTATGAAAATAATTACTAGTTGAGTATTGATTTTGTTCCTTCATCAGTTTTGTATCCCCAGATTCTCCTGTGGTTGTTGATATTACTATAGCCCTTTGGTAGAGGATAAATGCTAATGTTTTTCTAAAACTTAACCTTTATCATTAGCTTCTGTGAAATGAATAGCTAATACTATTTTCTTTTTTATTAGTTATGTGTATTTTTTTACATTACTGGTGCTGAAAATAATTTTTAAAAATTACCATTCCCTAAAATGTAGGTTTACACCACACAATATATGATGAAACAACAATATCAAGAGTCTTTAGACTACTTTCTACACATTGTCGCATATTTGCTTCATCTCTTGTTTCTCATACTTTTAATGTATTTATGGATAGTAGTAGCTCTAGTGACTTAATCAACCGGCAGCCTTAATTTTATTACATGAGGCATACACTACATGTGTGTGGTAGAAGGAAGGTAGCTGGTATGTGTGCACATATGTGCGTGCGTGTGTGTGTGTATTTGTATTGGGGACTGTTATTTGATACAGCAGAGTCAAATGTTCAATATTATAGCCAGAGAACTTTAGTATTTCCTATTTCTATTTAACTATGTTTGCTTTTCTTTAAAAAAAGGATATATATATAGTTATATATAACTCTAGCTTCAAAATATCTGATATCCTTTTCTCTTTTTCATGATCAGTGCCCCAATGTGCACAAACCAAAAAGCATACATGCACACAAACAAGCACACATAGACAATTTTTAAAGTATTTGAAAAAATTAAAGAAATAGATGTATAAAGCCTTACATGTGGTCCTAGAAATGGAAGAGTTAGTTAGCATTTGAAAAAGGCTCAGAAAAGAGGTGGGCTGCCTCTTTACATTTAACTTTTGTTACATTACCTGTTTCAAGTTTGACTATATAAAAAAAATAATTCTTCATGAATGAATCCTGAAGCACTTAGTGCATGGGATAAAGTGAGAGTGAGAATATTGCCCATCACTGGTGCTCTCACACACAGTATGATATCTTCTGGAAGAGAAAGCACACAAAATAGAATCCTATCAAGTCTCTGTGACTTTGTAAAATGTTACTAAAAGTTATATTAAACCCAGACCCTCCCCCACAAAAAAAAATCCAGAGAAAATGCTAAACCCTTGCATGAAGACAGAACCTACAGCTGCCATGGTGTCATTACTTAGTGTAATGTTGTAGAGTGGAAGTGTAAGATGCTGAGCCTATCAGTCATTTAGTGTTTTAAAACTGTTCTGTGGGTGTTATATCTGCATTTAATTATCTCCTTCCTGTTATTTAATTTTCGCTAAATTAACTTGCTTAAGTAAATTTCCCTAATTTGTTCCTCCCTCAGTATATTTAACTTGATGTAGATTTAAAAAAAAAAAAAAACTTGTGTTCTATAGACTATACCTAACTGAGTTTCTGGAGAAATATATCAGATCTGTGACAGGGGAGTTATGGTTTTCCAACTCTTTAGTGTAAAAAAAAAATTACTTAAGATGCTTGTTAAAATTTTTACATTCTTGGTCTTCACTGGTAGCAGAAATTAAAAGATCAGTGGCATCTTGAACATATTAAAGATTGTTGATTTGACCATACCTCTCTTTTACTTAAAAAATGTTTTTTCTTGTATGTAATAAAGATGTATTGAGTTTCTATTTCATATCATACAATATCTAGGTAAATAGACTAAGGTAGTTCAACTCAGTGAGGTAGAATAATAGTAAATAGTTAGTATTGAATGTGTGATGAGGAAGAAATGCAGACACTAAAAACAGAAGTATAGAAAAACTTGAATAGTCTAGTAATATGGGAGGGTGTGTGTATTCAGAGCTTATATTTAAAAATTGCTAATGTTGTACATTTTACTTTTAAAAAATAAGTTGGAATATAGTCAAAAATGAAAGAATAAATAGAAAAAATAGAATAATTGACTTTCATTTCCAGGCTGTGTGCTGTATTCTTTGACAGAGATTAATGACCATACTCTCTGTTGTCCTCTTTATATCAAGAGATTCTCAGGGAGGGTGGTGGATACCCAGAACAAGAAATGTGACTTATGGTCTTCTATATAACCTAAAGAGCCTAGAAAATGGATGTGTTTCTGGATTTTATTTTGTAAGGATGTATTTGTAGACTTCACCTTAGAGGTGTGGGACCTGATGCTGGAGACAAGCACCAGCCTGCCTGCTGTACTCAAGTGATGGAAGTAGTAATTCTGGGGTGATTCTGAAGTTGGAACAATGAACTGAGCCATGACAGAAAATCCAAAACAGAGCCTGAAAGGTTTCCAGAGTGTTAGTGACCTAAATGAGCCAACCACTGCAATTGAAAGAGGACAACATTGTCGACTGAATGAGAGTATTGACGTAGGAAAAATATTTGATGTGGGTGCAAACTATGTTTCGAGTTTGACTCTTAAGGAAATGAGTCCTGAGGGACTTAATATGTGGCATAAAGAACTTCTTCCTAGTGAGCTAGTTGACATGCAGGCTACAGAATACTTTGAGTATCTTATTGTGATGGGGAAAATCCCACTGTGGGATGTCAGCTGTCATTGTACAGCAGAGAACTTATGAAAGTGAGTAGTAACTCTTTCATTGTAATGCATGTGTAAAGACCTCTAACACAGGTCAACCTCTATGTATATTAGAGAGTTACAGATGAGAAATGTACTAATGAATATTTACTTGTTCACAAAAGATAAGTAAATCACTAAGTATTATGATAATCAAGTCTTATATATTGTATACATGTGTATGTGTGTACTTTTGTATAACTGGCAGTATTACAGGTGTATTTATACCAGTATCAAAGCAAAAACTTTACCTATATGTTATATATCACTTGTCCAGAGGAATTTTTCAGTTCCATTATAATTCTATGGTACTACCATGTTGTGTATGATCAAACACAGACCAAGATTTTGTTATCTGGCATATGACTGTGGTTCCCAAAGTCCTCATCTGCAAGTGGGTTTCAAGCATGGGAATTTTGGGAGATGCAATCATTTAATCTAGTGAAATGTACTGATTGAAGCTGAATTGATGTGAAGAGTAAATGGACATTGTTTCCCTAGTCTGAGCACTGATATAAAGTGTGTACAAGTCAGCTGGGCATGGTCTCACATTGGACAATATAGACTCGGCAAGGGAAGCATGATTTCCTGTGCACATCTTTCCTGTATTAGTGGTATTAGATATTCCTTTCTCTGGGATATCTCTCCTTATTTCTGTACCTTATGAAATAGTCAGTTTGACCAAAAATGCTTTGTTGACTGAGAAAAGAGATCTGCTTTAGAAAGTAAAGCTCAGATCTAGATTCTAGGGAAAGACTTACAGTATAGGGAAGGGGAAGGCTGACTGCAGCCTTCAAGAACCTGGGACTAAGAAAGTATTTTTCCAGTTTGGGGCAGAGAGATCCATTTGAGGTCCAGCTGAGGATCTCTTAGATTCTGGTTAGTCTCAGGATAGAGTCTTTCCATCTTCTTAGCCCCTTTAAGGAACCTTAGAGAGGTTTAGGAACTCTTAAGAGTTCCTTGTGGAGACAACAAATTCAACTTGTATGTTACCAAGTGTTATTGGAGGTAGATGAAAGATCACATCTGGCTGATGTTGGAATGGAAGGAGAAAGAATTATTGGACCTAGAAAGACCTGTACAGGAATAAGGGAAAAAGTAGAAAGAGTACTCTAGCACAGACATGTAAATCATAAAAAAACAGTATCTCCAGTCTCCTTGAAAAGGATTTAGAATCAGATAAAACTTGTGGAAAAACTTTGTAGTTGTGAGAGAACAAAAGCACTGACTGAAATGCAATAAAGGGGTCAGCGTAGAAATAGATGAGTCATTAGTCATCTGAGCGTGTGAACTCAGATCTGTTACAGATGTTAAACTTCTTCATGGCAGAAACTTTCTTATCTCTTGTGTATGTGACTCCTAACATATTTCTGTAGATTTTCATCTAGTGCTTTCTAGGTGCTGGAGCAAATAGATTGATCTTGACTCTCAACTCTGACCCTATGGCATGCATGGGTGCAAACACTCACAACTATATGTAGTAAACATGACAATGCTAGTGTAAAAACAGTACAAAGTCAGTGGGAATTTGCAACATGTATGGCACTGGAGTCTGAATGCTTCAGAGAAAATAAACTTGAACTTAATGGAATTTGTGAAATGGCCTAGCAGACAGATAAAAGTACTTTTCATAAATGGGAGGCATTAGGAAACGTAAAGTCATAAATATTTGTTTTCAAAGAGGATAAGAACAAAGCTGTTTTAAGCATAATGAACTTTCTTGGTATTTTACATAAAACTGAAGGATGATGTGAGACCTACAGGAGATGGCACTAACCAAACTTATAAGAAATGACACACATATGAGCTTGTGGTGACATTATTTAAGCCAAATGTTTAAGTAACAACCCTTTCACAGGCCCCACAAGACCGCTGGAAAACACAGATATCTACAATATAATTAATCGTAGCAAAATTACAGCTATGAAGGAGCAATAAGAATAATTTTGTGGTTGGAAATCAGCACAACATGAACTCTATTAAAGGGTCACAGGATTAACAAGGTTGATAACTTCTTTAGTGTATCTGTGGAAGGAGAGTTATGAACAAGGAAGGACTGCGAAAATTCACAGTGATTGGAGAAACACATCATGTTATGTAAGCTTAAAAATAACATCTGAACAAGGGACTGGGGCAAAATAATGTATTGACAGGCATGGCTGTTGGATCTGATTTGAAAAGGGTACCTTTCAGGATAGAGAGAAAGCATCTTTGTGACCAGTGATGATGACAGCTTTAGAGAAGGGGTTAAATGTAACAAGGAAATGGATGCGTTGAGGATAGCTACAATGCTGGAAAGAACTCAACCAGGAGTGGAGTGAAATTGGCCAGGCGTTGAAAGGTAAAAGGCTCGAGAAGCTTTTCCTTTTTTATAGTGTGTAAGAGAATTTGAACATAATAACTGTTTACTCCAAGTTTTGAAGAACTAAAATGAGGATTCCTGCAATTACTTAACCATGTTTTCTGGCAGTGTATTTGCCAATAAGCTGTTAATTATGGTTTTCTTTGTCAAGAGTGGTTGTTAATATAGTTAATGAGTAGTGTGTTAAAGTGTACACAGAGCTCATTGGCCTTTGCCTTCAGATACAACCACCAGACAAGTCAGTAACTATTTCAGATGACTAATTTCTTAGAAATTGCTACTTGTTATAAAGTCTCTCAGTGCTTACACCCTCGATCTATAGTGAGTAAATAATAAATAGAACAAGTTGCTAAATACTAGACTGGGGATTGTACATGTGACTCTCAGAGTAAGGAATAAGGTCCTGGAAGGAGCAATTATACTGGCTGGTAAGTAGTTGTGGAGTGTCCCCCAGCTCACTGCATTGCCAGTAGCTACTACTGTCTTAGAAGAAATGACCACAGAGGCCGCCACAGAGCTTGAGCAGCAGTCACAAAGCAACTGCAGATGACCAAGCTGTAGCGTTACCTGCTATAGGAGGTGAAAGATTTCTCCACAATAGAATTTCAAGCTGAGCTAATTAAAAAAAATGCTAGTAATAATTCAAACACGGTTGTTGTCATCCTGAGAATGCCTCGTATTTTCAGGCAATGACATGGAGAACAAGATCTATGCAGTTATTCAGGTCTATAGTGGTTTTATTTTGACTCGGTTTCCAGGGGGAATGATTTGAATATTTGTTCCTTTAATGTCTCTAGCTCTGCAAGAGTTCAGGCATTTCAGGCACTTAGGGAGCCCTATGGCCTTGCCAGGAGCCTGAAGAATGTGTTCAGTATCCCTCAGCCTAATGGGAACCCTGTATGCCCTCTCAATCAAGCCGTGGGTTTCAGTAAAACATTTTTGGTTCTTTTTCCTCAAAAACTTTAGACTTTTGGCTGGAGTTTATTGCTTCTCTTGTTAATCAGAATTGTGGTGGTTGATTTTGCTGTTAATGTGCTAAAATACAAATGCATGGATGTTTAGTTTCTAACTAGATTGCTAATAAAATACTTTAAAAATAAAATGTGGAAGGAGATTGCCAACTCTGCTAGCTAATGAAGCAGCTTGGAGCCATCACTGGTTTCTCTCAATGACCTTCCTACCTACTTAGATTAGAAATCACTGAAGTTTTCTTAACTCAAACCCCATGTGAAGTCTGAGACAATTTAGTTAAAAATAATCTTAACAGCCTGATATGTAAAATTGTCTGGATTGCCTGATTATCAGTATTTTGTTGACATTCTGGGGCTTTGGGCAGCTAGCCTCTTCAAGATATTTGGGAAACTGTCACTCCTTGAGTTACCTGTGACCCAACTGTATAAACTCATGCTGAAGCTGCTAGTGGGAAGATTGCTATCCTAAGGGAGATTCACTTTAGACAGTGTGAATAATTGGGATTTTATTTACTGCTGAGAAATAAACTCAGGCTGGCATTTTGATGACTATTCAGGGACGTGGATGCATCATTTTCCACTATTGCTGTTGCCCAGCCGAGTTGCTACTTGGGCAATCTGGCAGAGAGAGGAAATGCTATCTCATTGTAGATTCTTTTTTAATTACCAGGGATTTGGAATTCCAATCCAAAAGATTAAAGTTGTTTAAATATATTTCAAAAACACCCACAATGCAAATGGAGCACCCAGAAGCTCAATCCTTAGTTTTAATTTTAAAAGTTTTAAAAAGCCCTATCAGGTCGTTTTTACAGCAATAGCATTGGTAGTCTTCAATTCCATCACTGGAAATTCCAGTTAGATTTAATCTCTTCCCTTTGCTCTTCCTCTTAAGCTCCCAAGACAGAAGTGTTAACTGTTTTTACTTTCTAATTCTCATATCAGACTTGTACAAAGAGGAATCTGGGGCCAGGAATGCACACTGTTATCTCTAGGCGTTTTTCACATTTTGATAATTTTTCCAGAGTGAAACAAAAGAAAAGAAAATGAAACAAAACAAAAAACAAAACCAAACACTACATTTGTTGAAAAGGTCATAAACTATAGCTACTTAGAAATATAACACTTTGTTAACCATTCCAGTTTTCACATTTTGGAACATAGAGATAGGCAAAAATTAAAATAAAAACAATGTAATTGGAGAAGTTAAACATGTCTTAAAATACTTCTAAATCACATTTTATGTTGTTGAGAAATGGAGTGTCACTAGTAAAAATATTTTCAAACATTGTTGTAGTAATAAAAATACTTCTGTTTTGTACTCCTTTCTCCTTTACTAACAATAAAAGCTCATTGTTTTGAGCATCTGACTTTTAAGCTTTCACACTTTTCTAGGTAATCAAAATTATGAGAGAAGTAATTAGTGCCCTATAGATTGTGTGGGGGTCAAACTTGAATTCTTTTGTGAATTTTATCTTTCAGCGTTGTGAGCTTGGTGGTGCCATGTGACTTCAGGTTGTAACAGCTTCCTCCTTTCTAAAATAAGGGGCTCAAATAAGCAGTACTTAGAGATCTCTTCATAGCTGCCTCTTATTCTTCCTCTTCCATAGGTAGGGACTGTGAAGTGGAAGGGGATGTGGTCCTTCAAGTTGGGTGTTGCTTGTACATGGATTTGTGAATGGTGGTTATGAATCTGCCAGTAGAACAAGAGTGTGTGGGTTTGAATTCTGATTATGTCACTACTGCTCACTTTGGGGATAAGTTAATTTTTCTATTCTCTAATTTTCTTTTTTTTCCTTTATTTTTTTTATTTCTTCAAGTTACATCTCAATTGCAGTCCCCTCCCTATTCCCCCCTCCAGTCCCACCCTCCCACCCTCAACCCCCCCCATCCTCTTCCCTTTATTTATTTTTTTTAAGTTTAAGGTATATCTTATTTTCCCCTACAGTTTCCCCTTTCAGTCCAACAAATGGCTCTTTCTCTTATAATAATAAATACAATACAGTACAACAGAGGTAATTAGGCCACAGTTATGAGGGTTATATGGCTTAACTGTGGTACATCTACACAATGGAATATTATTCAGCTATCAGGAACAATGAAATTATGCAATTTGCAGCCAAATGGATGGAACTAGAAAAGCTCATCCTGAGTGAGCTATTCTCTAATTTTATTACATAGAAAGTCAGAGTAAGTAATTAAATCTCATTGAATTGGTAGAGGATTAAGAGAGTCATCATGGGCAAAGACTTTGAATAAGGAAGGCCCGATATATAGCTAACCTCAATGAGTTATTTACTGTTATTAATTGTATGAAGAATTCTGACTTATGTGTTGCATATTTCATGAATGTTTTGCTGGAATGGGATTTTCTTTGCATCTGGACCCTTGGCCATAGAAATATATATATATAAAGAATTCTCTCTTTCTCTCTCTCTCTCTATCTATCTATCTGTCTGTTTATCTCTCTCTCTCCCCTCCCTCTTGACAGCAAGGGCCAGAAGGTCAATGCTGTTTTTCCTCCAGCTTATGTATATTATAATGTTCACAATTCATAAGTACTGAGTACTAAGTGTTTGGGTCTAGGTCTAAACACCCTCATCTTACTTTGCATTGGGCCCTGCTTCAGAGCTGAGAGCTCTTGCAACACACCACTTCTTTGGTTCTCACAACCTCATTACTGCATTGCTATTATTATCTCTAGTTTCAGGATGAAAACATGCTCAGAGCAGCTAAGTGAATAGCCTGGGTTGAAATACTGTGGCCAAGTTTGGTTCTTGGTGTTCTGATTCTAGATTCCTGCCTGTCTCTTATCTCAGAATTCAGAGCTGTGATATTTGATCCACTACCGGACTTAAAGGAATGAAGTCCACAGAATTAAGCTTCACTGGCTGTATCAGATGCTTAAAAAAATTAACAAAGCTACTGAAGTTATAGACCACTCAGTCAGGTTGTCCATAAGCTGGTGGTGAATGGTAAGTTGGTTCTCAGGAAGAGAAAGGTGAACCACATCATGAAAGATATTAATGATACCTATGGTGAATTACAATATTTTGATCTTGTCCCAATTGGGCAGTCTGATTTTTTAATATAAAGCTGATTGTTATATGAGAAACTAAGACTGACTAATTATCAGCAGTGGATTTTTTAACTATTCCCCCCACCAGTGAAGTAGAGGGCATTAGGATTTTCTAGTATTTTAGCCTAAGTCTAGAATATAAAAAGTGATAATACTAATTAACAGGGTCTTTAGAAACATTTTCAGATAAGTACTTCACATAAAACTTGTTTGTTGAGCACATAATATGTGCATTGATACTGTTGTATGAGATACACAAAGGTTAAAAAAAAAATCCCAGTGTTCTGCTAATGATAAGTCTATTCTTGGGAAGGACTGCTAATCAATGAAGAATGCCACATACTTTGGGTGAAAACTTCCAAGAAGTAAGACAAGTGAAGCTAGGATGGGAAGTGTAAGGGGTGACTATTCTTAGGAGGTGACATCTGAGCCAAGAGGAGATGAGGAAAATGAGCTTGCCATGTGAGCACTCAGGAAGCAGGACAAAGTCAGAGGCAAAAGGGAATGCAGATGCCGCAGATAGGTGTGCTGAAGGCAGCAAAGTAAATGCAGTGACATGGACTAGTTTGTGAGCTAGCTCATATGGAACAAAGTGGTTAGATGTATGGTCAAAGTAAACTACAGTAGATTATGTTTTGGGGAAGAAAGATGTGACTTGATTTTGCTTTATTTAGTTCTCCTGCATGAAGAAGGGACCCTCAAAGTGGGAATGGAAACAGATCTTACTAGGTGGTGTTAAAGTTAAATACCGTGATGCCATGAACCAAATTATAGCAGTAAATAGAAATGGTTAGCTTCTGGGATTTTCTTACTGTTTTTTTTTGTGTGTGTATGTGTCTGTGTGTGCGCACATGTACACACACACACACACACACACACACACACACACACACATACACACACACACGTGGGTAGAGGTCAGAAGTAAAAATCACATCTCTTCCTGAATCACGTTTGGTTTTTGAGATAGAGGCTCTAATTGAACACAGAGCTTACCGATTGGTGAGGCTGAACAAGAAGTCCTAGGGATACTCTGAATTTTTCCTTCCCCGAGCTGTAATTACAGGTGCACTCTCTTGTGCCTGGCTTTTTATGTGGATGTTGGAGATCTGAACTCTAACTCGGATCCTCTTGCTTGCACAGGAAACACTTTATTCACTGAGCTGTCTTCCTAATTCCTCAGGATATGTGTGGACGGGCTCTTTGTTGTCTCTCTCTCTCTCTCTCTCTCTCTCTCTCTCTCTCTCTCTCTCCTCTCTGAGCATTTACCTAAGTATGTACACTAACAAGTTGTATAACTAGCATTCCTCAGTGAACCTTCATAATACTTTGGTAGAGAGGCTTGCTGTATAAGAAAAGGAAGAGTCAAGGATGACTTCAGATTTTAACCAGATAATAGTGTAGACAGTGCTATTAGGAGATAAAGATGATTAGAGAAAATAACTTCCAGGTATAAAAATCAGTAATTCTCCTTTGGACACTTTAAATTAAAGATACATGACATTTGAGAGGAGATAGAGACTAGATGACTGTTTGAGGCTGGAGTTTAGAGGGAGTGTTAGTATTCAATGTGTAGATAGCCCTGGGATCAAAATACATAGATGCTCTGCAAAGCTGTGCATTAGGATGCAATTTCCTGGGGAGACTAAGAAGAGAAGTGAGAAGGCCAGAGAGAGAATACTGGATATTTAAAGAATCTGACATGGAAGTCAATGAAGGAGACTGAGAAATCACTGGGTTAAGAGGAAAAGGGGGAAATTCAAGGTCCAAATAAATGCTGGACTCCTAGAATAAGCCAACTGTGTTAAATGCTTTAGCTGTTTAGGATGAGAGGGCAGATACTTGGCCTCTGGATTTGCAAAATGAAAGGCATTAGTTTATTTTAGACAAGAATTTTTCAAATGCTGGCTAGGGCAACAGCTTAATTGGAGCATAACGTATGGAGTGTGGGAATTAGGGGTTTTCTTCTGTGGCATGGCGGCCTCAACCAACTTAGAACAACACAAGCAGGGGCTCCTCTTGAGACAAAAATCAGGTGGCTCTTGAACTTGTCTTCAAGATCTCATTGGGTAATTTGTTTTTCCTACATAGACTTGAGCATCTTGCATTAGATCTGGGATTTCTAGCATCAGAATTGAATCACTATTCAAAAGGATAGCAAAGCAGCCTCATACTAGTACCTTGTGATGTGTTTCAGCTGATCTGATTAATAGAAAGCCAGATTATTTTTAGAATAATTGCACACCGTATCTAGGGCAAGCTCAGGGAAGATTAGATAGGCAATGAATTGCCCTCGTTTGTATATGGCTGATGGAAAATTTGAATAATTTACAGAAGTAAAGGCCTTTTCTCAAATACCAAGAAGTTCATTGAATTTCGTTGGCATTCCTAGACACTAATGCACATAATGTGTGGATATCCTCTATTATACATGACATCTGGACTGGGAACAAAAACAGAATGTCAGCAGATATAGTAAAGGTTATGATAATGGTTACAGCCAATCTGGCTGACAATGCTGCGTGTTCTTTTGACTGCCTGTGGGTGAGCGAGACAATCTTGAAAAAGCAAATAAACATATTAACATAAGACAGGAGGGTTGTGAGACAGTGCCAAACTACAAATATCATGTGTGGATTCCTCTCAGGTCTGGTAGATTTGGAAAGGTACATCTTGCTACCGTGTAGAGCGTGCATTCCTCTTCCCTGTGGAGAGAAGTTGGACATGTTGTTTAAGGGTTAGGAGCCCGTGCCAAGATGTGAATGTTGATGTCCTAGTTGTTTCCTGACTCCCCTTCTGTGAGCATATGTTCTGCTTGGCTCCCTTGTGTAGTCTGGAGGAGGCTTTCAGAGTGATTCTGGGCCGAGCTTGGCACTTGCTGAAGAGCTTCTGATCCTACTTCATTTTCCTGTACCCTGGCTTCCTGTGCCAATCACCAGTGGATAGCTGGAGATTTGAGTTGTGGGCCCTCTACGTGTAGTGGAGTGCCAGTTGTTGCATATGTAAGAGAATGGTTGCGATTTAAGGAGGCAGCCTGACTTGTGTGTTCATATTTCGGCAGTAGAGAAATTCTATTCTACTGCCTCTATTCTACTGTCAAAAGAATCATCAAAATGGAATAAATACAATAATGCACAAAGTAAACGGCAAGTTGATAAATGATTGGTACCACAAGGGTGTTGGTATTTTGTACCAGATATGAGTATTTTATGTAGGAGGAAGGTGGACAATTCAAATGTTTCAAATTCAGGAGGATCATATTTGGTTCAGGTTATAACACTGAGAAGCAATGGGCCCTGTAGAAAATCCATGATTACATACCTGTCCACATAAATTCAATTAGGATGAGAAACAACACAATTAAGTCTAAAAAATATGAGGGATGGATAGAAGTACTTTGTGGCAGTTAGTGACATAATACCAGAGCAATAGAATTTTCCAGGGGGAAGAACACTTAAGATTATTTAGGCCGTCTTCAATTTCACTACTAAGAAACAAAAGTCAAATCTCTTGACCTTTTCTGTATTCATATAGATTCTATGAACCAGAGTTACAACTAGAACTCAAATTCCCTACCCGTGGGCTGATAGGCACTCCAAAGACTGGGACCTCCACAGGTGTCATATTTAAATGCTGGCAAAATAGAGGTTGTATATGATATGTTTTCCTTTTCAAAAGTAGTGATCTTTACAAAACTCACTTTAAATTTCTGCTGATAAAACTATTTGAATAAAATAAATTTGTGTTTCAAATAACATCACAAGAAAATTAATTTATAGTAATCGCAAGCTACAAATTCAGTAGACTATGCCTGCAACTGGAGTATATATATGAAGAATTCTACTAAATTAATTGTAGCCATGGATCAGAGACTTCACAGGGGCCAGGAAAGTATGACCAATCTTTACATAGTGTAATTTGAGCAGAAACATTATTTAAAAGAAACCAGAATTTGATGCTCTTTACTGAAATGTGATTGCACAACTGCTTTGGAAAATGGTTCAGCATTTGCTAAAATACAATGCTGAGTAACTGGGTCATGGGGAAGCACTGATTCTCATAACATCCTGTTAAGAACTGAAATCTTCATCAACATTTAGGTAACAAATCATTTTATTTATATGGTGGAATCATTCATAGTTTGAAAACAGATGGGTTATAGTTATGTGTATTAGGAAAAAATATATAAAATCACAAAAGCATATACTGAATTTTATATATTCAAAATAAAACCTTCAAATAGCTAAATGCTGTGTGGGGAAAGGCCAGAAAATTCATGTGAGTTTAATAAGGAAAAGTAAGGCAATAATCAACACGAAAATAAGGATAGTGGCTTCCTGTTGAGTGGTAGACACATTTGAGTAGGGAGGAAGGGTGTTTGTGGGAGTTTTGAAGGTACTGAATGATACAGTGGTGGGTATATAGTATTCTTGTCCTTTAAAAGGACTTTCTGAGTGGGTTTACATTCGTCCTGATGCACATTCTGGGTTTCGAAACACAGAAAATAAGAATAAGTAACATTTGAGTACTCTAGTTTCACCTCCTCATTTTTGAACAATAGTTTCACATTCAGTAATAAGTTAGGAATTTTACAGACATGTGGGCAGGCAGGCAGGCACAGTCACACATAGAACCGTCCTTTGAAATCTGTGTGGAACTGGTTCCAGAACCTCATAGAGATACAAAAATGCAAAGATGATTACATTCTTGTCATATTACAACTTAGAATTTAAATGTAATGCATGCCTGTTTGTGTACCTTAAAGCTTCTCTAGATTACTTATATATTTACACTGTAATAGGCCTGCTAAGTGTCTGTCATATTGTTTAGGAAATAATGACACACTGAAAAAAATGTCAGTACATACAAAGTATAGACATAAGTTTTTTTTTAACTTTTTTTTCCTTTATTTTTTATTTCTTCAAGTTACATCTCAATCGCAGTCCCCTCCCTATTCCCCCTCCAGTCCCACCTTCCCACCCTCAACCCCCCATCCTCTTCCCTTTTTTTTTTCTTTTAAGTTTAAGGTATATCTTATTTCCCCCTACAGTTTCCCCTTTCAGTCCAACAAATGGCTCTTTCTCTTATAATAACAAATACAATACAGTACAACAGAGGTAATTAGGCCACAGTTATGAGGGTTATATGGCTTAACGTACATTCCCAATGACCAGTCCATATGTATTTGGTACCTGACTTTAACATTCTACTATCTAAACATCCCCATGAGTTTAAAGGTCTATATCTGACTCAACATTCATACTAACTTGCAACACAATTTTAAAAGTATCTTCTTAGATGTATAACACTCTCTTGACTCCTAAACAACTCAAAATTAAATTATGAGACTCTAGCTATCTGTTCTTCAACCACCTCAGAGACCTGAGAGGGATAAATATATCTGATTTTATAGGAAGTACAGGGCCTGCAGCTTCCCAAACTAAGAAATGACATACCAGTGGTTGCCTGGACAGTTCCCATTTTCTCTCCATACATTACAGCATCGATCTTCAGTCATTTGGCCCCGTTTCTCTGACAGACATTGATTGTAGAGCAGGGGTTATGAAGGACTTACCTACCCTGTCTTGGCAGAGCTAGGCTGTCGACTTACCTGCTTCCAGATTTTGTCCTTTTTGGACAGCATTCTGTCTACAGTTGGGGCAAGGGGCTTTTCCTACCAAGAGATAGGCTTGCGACTAATTCAATCATCTCCCACTGGAGATTCTTCGATGGTCATCTTCTACTTGGAGGAGAATATGGGGTGCTTTCAGGAGTTGATATGTCTTGATATAAAAAAATCTAAAGTTACGAAAACATCTTTGAATGCCATATTCTGCAGATCTCTTGAGGTTTTTGAAGAGGCCCTATCTATCTCTTATATTAGGGTAAGCAGATGTTGCTTGTCTCTTTCCGGTTTATTTCTGATTAGCTTAGAAAGTAACTATAATAGGCTGTCATAGTACCTAACTGAATGACCGGCTTGCATAACCATTAGTTTGCATTTCTTAATTATCCTAAACAGTTTATGACAGTTAGTAGTAAAAGGCCAAAACATCACATTTCATTTTTTTTCTTTACCTCCTAACCCTTCCATCCCATTTCTCTGGGGTGGGGTGTCCTTATATAACATTCCCTCATCTCATTTGAGAGTAGACATAAGTTTTTGCCTGAAGTACTTTGGTATATTGTTGGATCTCTGGACACACAACTGTGTTAGTCAATTTTTATCACTGTGATAAAAGATGAGAAAATTTATCAAATTTCATATAATACATTCTGATCACGGTTTCCCTCTTTTATCTCTTCCCAGATCCTTCCTACCTCTCTACCCTTTCAACTCCATGCCTTCTTTCTCGTTCTCTTTATAAAATGGACAAGTGAAAAAAAAACAGAATAAAGCAAAACAAGCAAAGAAAAAGCACAAGAAAACACATATGTGCACACACATGTATATAAACATTCACATATACCCACAAATGAAACCTAGAAAAGCAAAAAGAATCAGAAACCATAATCTACAAGCCAAAGACCAGCAAGATTAAAAAAAAAAAATCCTAAACAAAGCAAGATGAGACAAAAACAAAAATTTTTTCAAAAACAAAATTGAGTTTGCTTTGTACTGGTCATCTGCTGCTGGGCACACGGCTTGACCATAAGCCTGGTTTGTATACCTAGTGAGACTCTGTTGGAGAAGTCTAACATTTCCTTTGTTAGCAGTTTCCAATTGGAGATAGCTTCTTAGTTAAGGATTGGTGATTGTGTCTTACTTCCCCTGTCAGAGTTGGGAACCCAACCAGCTTAGACCTATGGAGGACTTGTCATTGCTGCCACAGTCTCTATGAATTCTTGTGTGCACCAGTCCTGTTGTGTCTGGAGGACACTGTTTCCTTGGAATCATCTGCCACCACTGCCTCTTATAATCTTTCTGCCTCCTCTTCCACATAGATCCCTAACCTCTGAAGGGGAGGAGTTTGACAAAGACATTCCATTTAGTGTTGAGTGCTTCAAGGTGTCTCATTCTCTGTACATTGTTTAGCTGTGGGTCTTTGTGTTAGTTCTCATCTACTGCAAGAGAAATTTTCTCTGATGATGGATGAACTATACCACTGATCTATTGGTATAGCAGAATATCATTAGAAATCATTTTACTGGTCCATTCTTTTAACAGAATGATAATATTTAGTTTCCTCTCTGTCCATGGCCTATCTAGTCTCAGGTTCCTGGCCACCTGAGAAATGTTAGGTAAGGGTTCCATCTCATGGAGTGAGCCCCAAATCCAACCAGATCGTGGTTGGTTACTCCTACAATGCTTGCACTTGTGTATTATGCAGGCAGGTCACTGCTGTAGAAAGTAGATTTGTAGATGGGTTGTTACTTACCTTTCTTCTCTGGTTTTGAGGCAGGGTCTTACTCTGTATCCTGTCTATTATGGAAATTATAGCAGTTTTCCTGCCAGAGCCTCCCAAGGGGTAGGATTTCAGGTATGACTTGTCACACCTGATAAAGGATAATTTGTGAGGAAAGATTTTTTTCTTTTCATTTGTTTATTTATTTCCTTTACAGCCTGATTGCAGCCCTGTCCCTTCTCTCCTCCTTGTCCTACCCTTCTTCCACCTTCTCCCGTTCGTTCCTCCCCCCCTTCTCCACAAAGAAGGGGAGGTCCATGGGTACGAACCCACCCTTGCATATAAAGTTGCAGCAGGACTAAGTGCATCCTCTTCCACTGAGGCCAGACAAGCCAGCCCAGCTATGGGAAATGGATCCAAATGCAGGAAGCACAGTCAGAGACAACCCCTGCTCCAATTGTTAGGGGACCCACATAAAGAATGAGCAGCACCTCTGCTACATATGTGTAGGGGCCTAGGCCCAGCCCATGCATGCTCCTTAGTTGGTGATTCAGTCCCTGTGAGCCCCCCATAGGCCCAAGTTAGTTCACTTTGTAGGTCTTCTTGTGGTGTCCTTGATCCCTCAGTCCTTCCCTCGACTCTTCCAGGTGACTCCCCGCACAAGCTCCAAACTCTGCCTATGCTTTGTCTGTGTGTCTCTGCATCTGTTTCCATCAGCTGTTGGATGAGGCCTCTCAGAATATAGTTATGTTAGACTCCTGTCTGCAAACATAGCAGAGTATCATTAATAGTGTCAGGGGTTAGCTCTGAGACCTACTATGGGGTAGGTCTCAAGTTGGGTCAGTCATTGGTTGGCCATTCTCTCTATCTCTGCTCCATCTTTATTCCATCACTCCTTGTAGGCAGGATAAATTTTGGGGGAATGTTTTGTGGGTGGGTTGGTGTCACCCCTCCCTCCACTGGAAGTCCTGTCTGGCTATAGAAGGTGGCCTCTTCAGGCCCCATATCTCCTGCTGTTAGGAGTCTCAGCTAAGGTCATCCTATAGACTCTCAGGAGCCTCTCCCATCCAACAAATGCCCCCCTCACCTATTTTGGTTCTCTCTCCCAGTCTTCATCCCCTCTCTCTCCACACTTGATCTCCAACTTGTTCCCCTCTCCATCCCCTCTCCCAACCAGTTCCCTCCTCCATCTACTTCAGATGTCTATTTTATTTCCCTTTCTGAGTGAGATTCAAGCATCTATCCTTGGACCCCACTTTTTAACCTGATGAAGGAAATATCTGAGGTAAGATTTATTTTTTTAGCCTAGGGTTTGAAAAGCGTTTTGGGTTCATGGTCACCTGGCTTTGCATCTCTGGGCCTGTGGTAAGACAGTACAAGATAGTCAAAAAGCCCAATAAAGCTACTCACTTCATGGCTTGTAGGAAGCAGAGGGTTTACAGGTAAGATTTTAAATTCAGAGATACATGGTCAATGGCCTGGAATTATAAGAGGCCCCAGATCCTACAGTCCACTGAGTTTAAGCTTACCAACGAATTAACCATTGATGAAATTATCACTGTCACAATCCAGTCATCTCTCAGTAGCTCCACAGGCTAAGAACCAAGCCCTCAGCATATGAAGGCTTTTTGAGAAATTTATATTGAAATCAAAATAGAAACATAGAGGTGAAGAGTGCAATTGTTCTTAAACTTATTAAAGATTTTTTATTGTAGAAAACCTTAACATCTTGGTCATTGTGATTGTGCATATCAGTAGCATTAAGTACATGCAAAATGTTGTCCAACCAGTATCTTAAGCTTTTCTCTTCACCTTTTTGCTTATTAAACTGTACATTTCCCTTCCCTTCAGTCCATGGCAGCTGTCATTCTCCTTTGCTTCTAAGAACTTACCTACTGTCTATATCTCAGGTGAGTGGAATATTATACTATTTATATATACTTACTTCCTTGTGTAGAATACTTTAATTCCTCCCTTGAATGGCAGAACTGAAATGCATTCCAATTATTTATCCTGGGGAAAATATAGAAATAAATACTTGAAACTCATTTTTTTTAAATACTAGGCACACATATAATCTTCCTGTGGCCAAGTAACTTGTGCAGTTAAAGATGTTAGTATAGTAAGTTGATGGCTACTGGGAGAGAAGGTCATTCAAGGATGAGGTTCAAGGAGAGGCTACTCATGCTGAACTAGATAGTTCCATACCTATTCACACATGGGAGACACTAAAAGAACTCAGGGGATATTTAACAATAATAAAAAAGACAGAACACAAAGTCAGAAAGGAAAAGTGTGGAGGGGACAAAGAGAGGAGTTGAAGGGGAGAGAATGAGGTTGTATTAAATCTGAATACATTATATGTTTGTATGAATATTAAATAAAATTTTTAATAAAAATTGATCCAAAAGCATTAGAAGGAAAAATCTTGCAGGAGGCTCATGAATTGATCTGTCAATCATGCTGTGAATTTTCTGTTCCCACCTCTTTCATATAGTTCTCTGTAACCGGACACATTCACTGAAACAAACAAAATGCATGCTATTCTATCCCAGTCCCTTCTGCTGTCAGCTCTCTGGGCAGAGTATTCAGTGGTTTCTTTGGATTGAGATTAAAAACAACAAAAAAAAAAAAAAAAAAAAAAACAAAGCAAACAAACATAAAACAAAAAACACCTGGGATCTCTCTGCAATTTCTCTGCAGGGGAGCCTTTATCCCTAAAATGGTAGATTTGGTAGAATAACACTTTTGGCTTCAAATATTTTTATTTACCTTAATGAACTCCTGCTATGAGTATAGTTGGGGCAGGGCAGATTCCAGGGTTTCTGTTTTGCTGCCTTTCTGTTCCTTTGGAGTTGATCCCTTTCTCCATATCTCTTTGATCTGGCTCACCACTTGGAGCATTCCTAATTCCTGCTCCTATCCAGTATGTCAGGTAAACCTGAAATCTCAGCATAGCCGTGGGTAAAATCTTGCCTATGCTAAAGCTTCTGAAAGGTACTTGCCTTCTCTGTCTGAGGTCATGTATGCAAAAACAAGAGAACAGAGCACCAGATTCTCACTGGAAGATGTGTCTGTTACCTAACTCAGATTTATAGAATACCTGAGTTTTGTCTTCTACTTGGACAAGATATTATATGTTTTCATTGTCTTGTAGTGATATTTAGCATTTAGTGTCCTTTTTATTAATTCAAAATTTCCCAAGTGAGCACTATGTATCTGTGAGAAATAAAACAAGGGGAATATTTAAAAAAATACCAGAGGAAACGATCATTGTTGCTGTAACCCTAATTCAGGACCCTTGAGGATGGGGGCAAGGTGTCGGAGAGTCAATGACACAGACTCCAGGATTCAGGCAGGAGGCAGAAGCAGATTCATTTATTCCAGGAAGGGCATGCCCCCTTTATACCATATTCCCAGTGCCCCATTGGCTCCCAAACTGCAGGCTGCTGCTGTGTCTCATTACCTAGTGTGGCATCATCAGTCTCTGAGCATGTCTGGACAGGTCTCAGGCAGGGCTGGTCTCAGGCTGGCTCCATGTGGAACCTCAGCTATGCATGCGTACTGTTTAATGGCAGGCCTTATTCCTGCTCAATGGCAGACCTTGTTCCTCATACAGATCATGTAATTTCCCCTGTACATATATTCACAACTAGTATAAGGGAATGAATAGTAGGGATAACACATGTGAGTAGAAACCAAAAGCTGTGATAACTCAGCTGCAAGGATGGCCTTGAAATCATATTACTACTACAGAAAAAGATGAAAAATTAGGCCTCACATGAAACCAAACAGAAACAAGAAAAGCAGATCATGGTGATTGTCAGAAAGCGTATCATGGTCTGTTTACCTCACTCTTTGTTGGAGGCTAGTTTTGGCTTGAAAAAATGTGAACATGTTGAGGATTTTATAAAATCAGAAGTGTTTCTAGGATTCAGAAGTTCCAGGATAACATCAGAAGGAACAGTAACCACTAAAAGGTGACCTTCTTTTATCTTCAGTACCTTTTTACTGTCATTTCTCATTTCTTTTCTTCCACCTGTAACGGCTCAGGGATGCTAGACAAACAAGAGTACAACTTTGTTAGCAGAAAAAGAAAAGTTAATCTTTAGTCTGCTCAAGTGAATTAGTAAGCAATCAGAAGTTAGCTAACAAGTACAAATAGGCCATCTATTCTTGAAGATGCCAAGATGGAACTCTCAAAATAAACCCCGAAGGAGGAGGAGGAGGGAGAAGAAATATGAGATTCACACTTCCCTACACCCTTTGCATCCAAAATGCTGAGAATGAAGTGATGGATTATTTGAAAATTTAAACAGAGACATTAATTATTCCAAAAATGGGATACTGTGTTTAAAAATATAACAGATATTCTAGGTGTCAAAGCAAAAGCATTTCTCTAACTTTGTAGGGGACAATCGACTTCCTTCTCAGTTCCAGCTGAGAGTGACCATAGCCCAGGAGCAATGGTTTAGGTTATTCTAATTCTGTTTTCTGGCAGACTAACCCTTCCATGAAGTTTCCATAGTAACAACAAAGAAAATCATAAATCAATATACCTTTCAGATACATTGGCTGCTTCACATCGGTAGGTTACAGCAAAGTTCGGAAGCCTCTGCTAGAGAAGTCAGGTGCTATCTGATGACCGTCTTTGCTTTTGAGTTGGTAGAGGGCAGGATCTGTTCATTCATTGCAAAGGGTTAACCTAATTGCCACAACTATGTTAGCCCAAATACAGAGTTGGACAATAAATGGGCATTTAGTGATTTTAAGGATCACCCAAGATAGTGTGGCTGTGGGCCTGCAACATTCCAACCTCTCTCCAACATTGACATTCTCATCAGTTATGAGACTTGCAGACAGTTCTGTGTAAAAGGCAGTTTCTTGCTAGGAATGTTGGTTCACAGGGAGACAGGTGAGAGAGTGTGCTTCACAAAAATATCTCTATCACTTGCAACTTAAAGAGACAAGCAACACTGGCTTATCTAAATATAAGAGATAGATAGGGCATCTTCAAAAACCTCAAGAGATCTTCAGAATATGGCATTCAAAGATGTTTTCTTAACTTAAGATTTTTTGATATCGAGACATGTCAGCTACTGACATCACTCCCTATTCTATGCCAAGTAGAAGATGAGCATCGAAGAATCTCCAGTGAGAGATGGTTGAATTAGTCGCAAGCCTATCTCTTGGCAAGAAAACCCCCTTGCTTCAACTCTAGGCAGAATACTGTCCAAAAAGGACAAAACTTGGAAGCATGTAAGTTGACAGCCTAGCTCTGCCAAGACAGGGTAGGTAAGTCCTTCATAATTCCTGCTCTGCAATCAATGCCTGTCAGAGAAACGGGGCCAAACGGCTGAAGATTGATGCTGTAATGTATGGAGAGAAAATGGGAACTGTCCAGGCAGCCACTGGTATGTCATTTCTTACGTTTGGAAGCTGTGGGCCCTGCATTTCCTATATAATGAGATATATTTATCCCTCTCAGGTCTCTGAAGTGGTTGAAGAATAGATAGCTAGAGTCTCATAGTTAAATTTTGAGTTGTTTAGGAATCAAGAGGGTGTTCTGGATCTAAGAAGATGTTTTTAAAATTGTGATGCAAGTTGGTATGAAAGCTAAGTTAGATATAGAACTTTAAACTCATGGAGATGGTTAGACAGTAGAATGTTAAAGTCAGGTACCAAATACATATGGACTGGTCATTGGGAATATATGCTAAGCCATATAACTCTCATAATTGTGGCCTATTTATTTCTGTTGTTTTGTATTGTATTTATTGTTATAAGAGAAAGAACCATTTGTTGGACTGAAAGGGGGAGCTGCTGGAGGGAAAAAGATATACCTTAAACTAAGAAATAAAAACTTAAAAATGAAATGTGAAGTTCTGGCCTCTTGATACCAACCGTCTTAAACTGTTTAGGATAGTTAAG
>CAJQZJ010004752.1:8758983-8778620 GCA_907164525.1 Lophiomys imhausi
TCTGGCCTCTTGATACCAACCGTCTTAAACTGTTTAGGATAGTTAAGAGAAACAAACTCCTAGTCATGCATGCATGTCACCTTGTTAGCTACTAAGACAGTCTATCACAGATATTCCCTAAGCTACTCAGTAATCAAGTTGTTAAGAGACGAGCAACATTTGTTTATCTAAATACAAGAGATAGATAGGGCATTTTCAAAAACCCCAAGAGATCTGCAGAATATGGCATTCAAAGATGTGGTCTTAAATTAAGATTTTTTTTTGATATCGTGACATATCAGCTCCTGACAGCACCCCCTATTCTACTCCAAGTAGAAGAAAAGCATCGAAGAATCTCCAATGTGAGATGGTTGAATTAGTGGCAAGCCTATCTCTTGACATGTAAAAACTCCTTGCTTCAACTGCAGACAGACTGCTGTCCAAAAAGGACAAAACTTGGTAGCAGGGAAGTCGACAGCCTAGCTCTGCCAAGACAGGGTAGGTTAGTCCTTCACAATCCCTGCTCTACAATAAATGTCTGTCAGAGAAACAGGACCAAAAGGCTGAAGATTGATGCTGGAATGTATGGAGAGAAAATGGGAACTGTCCAGGTAGTCACTGGTTTGTCATTTCTTAGTATTGGAAGCTGCAGGCCCTGCACTTCCTATATAATCAGATATATTTATCTTTCTCAGCTCTCTGAGGTGGTTGAAGAATAGACAGCTTGAGTCTCATAGCTAAATTTTGAGTTGTTTAGGAATCAAGAGGGCGTTCTAGATCTAAGAAGATGGTTATAATAATGATGCAAGTTAGTATGAAAACTAAGTCAGTTATAGAACTTTAAACTCATGGAGATGGTTAGAAGGTAGAAGGTTAAAGTCAGGGGCCAAATATGTATGAACTGGACATTGGGAAGGTATACCGGGCCATTTAACTCTCATAAATGTGGCATATTTAATTCTGCTGTTTTGTATAGAATTTACTGTTATAAGAGAAAGAACCATTTGTTGGAATGAAAAGAGAAGCTGTTGGGGGGGGGAAGAGGGTGGAAGGGTGGGACAAGAAGGGGGAATAGGGAAGGGTTTGTGACTGAGATGTAACTTGAAAAAAAATAAAGTACTTATTAAAAAAAAAGAAATAATAAAAATGGTAGAGGATGGGGGGTTTGAGGGGGAAGAGTGGGACAGGAGGGGGGAGTAGGGAGGGGATTGTGATTAAGATGTAACTTGAAGAAATAAAAAATAAATTATTTAAAAAAAAGATATAATGAAAAAAGTTTTCTATTATGGAAGAAAATTAGAAAATATTGATGAACCAAAAAGAGAAATTATCCCATTATCCAGTATAATGTATATTAAACATGATCTATGAATATATCATTTAGAATTTAAGTGATAAATTTTGAAATTTGAAACTTTAGAAACTGTCAATACAGGCAACATATGGCATTGGTGGCAACCAATTATTTACATCTTCATTCTTGAGCTTTTCAAACCTCAGGTTACCCGGGAATGGTGAGATTGTGGGGGATGGGTGAAATTCTTAATGTTGGTCAGCTGCCAGAGTAAATGGAGATAAGTCAGTAAAAGGAAAACTGAACCAGATGAAGCTATATGAGTGTCAGTGACATTGTGAGTAGGGTTGAGGATGGGGGATTTGAAGAGACAAAACAGTCTTAAATGCAAGAAAGGTAGAGGAGAGAGAGAGAGAGAGAGAGAGAGAGAGAGAGAGAGAGAGAGTAAGTGTGATGGAGTGTGTAATCAGATCAACCGTGGTACTTAAAATTCTGAAGGTAAATGTTGGAATACATTTTCTGAACTCTCATGGCTCCTTGGATCCAGAGGGTTTATTCTGTACAGAGTCCTCTGGTGTATTCAGGTTATATTTACTAGACTTTATGAGGATCCTAGAAAGAACAGCATTTAATACCAGTATTAGAACCTTTTAAAAACATGGCCTCACGCAGCGTGGAGCCGCAGTTGCGGGTGTCTGTTTTGCAGGATGGGGCTCGTGAAAGTTGTCAAGAATAAGGCCTACTTTAAGAGGTACCAAGTGAGATTCAGAAGGCGGAGAGAGGGTAAAACTGACTACTATGCCCGGAAACGATTGGTGATCCAGGACAAGAATAAGTACAACACACCCAAATACGGGATGATAGTTCGTGTAACTAACAGAGACATCATCTGCCACAGGGCGTATGCCCGCATAGAAGGGGATATGATAGTCTGCGCAGCATATGCACATGGACTGCCAAAATACGGTGTGAAAGTTGGCCTGACAAATTATTCTGCAGCCTATTGTACTGGCCTGCGGCTGGCCCACAGGCTTCTCAATAGGTTTGACATGGACAAGATCTATGAAGGCCAAGTGGAGGTGACTGGAGACGAGTACAATGTGGAAAGCACCGATGGTCAGCCTGGTGCCTTCACTTGCTATCTGGTTGCAGGTCTTGCCTGAACTACAACTGGCAATAAAGTTTTTGGGGCCTTGAAGGGAGCTGTGGATGGGGGCTTGTCTATCCCTCATAGTACCAAACGATTCCCTGGTTGTGACTCTGAAAGCAAGGAATTCAATGCAGAAGTACATCAGAAGCACATCATGGGTCAGAACGTTGCAGACTACATGCGTTACCTAATGGAGGAAGATGAAGATGCTTACAAGAAACAGTTCTCTCAGTACATAAAGAACAACGTAACTCCAGGAGATGTACAAGAAGGCACATACTGCAATCCGAGAGAATCCAGTCTATGAGAAGAAGCTCAAGAGGGAAGTGAAGAAAAAGAGGTGGAACCATCCCAAAATGTCCCTTGCCCAGAAGAAAGATCGGGTTGCTCAAAAGAAGGCAAGTTTCCTTAGAGCTCAAGAACGGGCTGCTGAGAGCTAAAGCAATTTTCTATGAAGTTTTTTTTCATAAAGGCAATAAACTTATTGGCCAAGCCAAAAAAATAAATAAAAACATGGCCTCTGAATTTGTTTCGGTTATTGAAATATTTTGACTATCAAAGTGATGGTTGTTTTGTTTTTTCATTATTGGCCTCTTAGACATGAACTTATTTACATGCAGATAAATGAAAAGAGTTTTGTAATTATTGGTTTGATAATAAGTATACAATTGGAGAGAGTTATTATATATAATATATATTGTTCTTTGTTTTACATTTCTACTGTGAATTCTATAACCTAAATTGAATGTTTAAGATGCAAGGAATAAAGTTAGGGATATAACTGTTAAACTTCTGTTACAGTATTATTCCTATTTCTTCAGGCCGTTGGGTTTTATATTTCTTAGGAACTGAAATTATTCTGCTTGAGTAATTCTTTGGGAAGGTCTGGGCTTGAATCCAGGCTGCAGGGCTGGCTCATGCAAAACGGGGAAACACAGGCAATTTATCTCTGTCACTTTCCTGTTCAATGTCCTGGGTTTCTTGTTGTACTTCAACCATCAAGGATTACTCTGTATTGGTAGGCTTTTCTCTGCTCCTATTGTAGTATATGAAAGTGACCCTTCCTTAGGAATACATCTTGATAAAAGGACCGTAAACTACTGAAAACCCTTAACTAAGACACTTCATTCAACCAACTCCTGTACAATGACAGGACCTTATTGAAATGAGTTAGCTCTTTGAGTACTTACCGTATGTCAACAACTATTGTAAGAGGTGCACATTCATTTTATGTTCATTTCATCTTTCTAATAAGTCTCTGGCACAGGAACTAGTGGTCCGATTTGTAGATCAGTTAATAAGAAGGGATAAGAACATAACTTGTGCAGGGCACTACAGATATCAAGTGAGAGGCCCTACAGTGAACAGGTAGCCTGGCTTTAGGGGTGTCTGCGTTTTGCTTTGTCCAGTAGCAGCATGAAAGTTACTGAAGATGGATAAGGGAGATACTGTCCTCCAATAAATGCTGTAATAATTTTCATGAGGTCCTGTCTTAGTTTTGATGCTCCATTTCAACATGATTTGATTTTGGAGAACAGTGGAACAGGGGAGGATTAAATACATGCCCTAGTGATAAAGGCCGAGGGCCCTTCGGAGAGCACTTTGTGTTCAACTAAAGCACTTAGTGAATGGCTTCTACAGCTTCTCTACAATGATTATTGGTGACGTGTGCCATAGTTCAGAGGTGTTTTGTATATTTAGTTTGGTTTTTGTAAAACTTGTGAAATCCATACTTTATAAATGCTTATAAAGAAAAATAATACAATTATTTTCTATACACCAGAATCTATGAGACATACATACATCTGTCTGTCTATCTATCTATCTATCTATCTATCTATCTATCTATCTATCTATCTATCATCTATATCTTGGCACTCATTTTCCAGAAAAAAATACTTGGAGATGAATTTGAAGTACTTTTGTAGCTGCTTGATTTTCTTTCACTGCACTCAGAACTTGGTGTAGTTTGCACTAGATTGACAGTGTTACTTAACCTTGGCTGTGTGAGCACTTAAAGAGTTACAACTAAATGCCTTTTATGTCATTTCTGTTTAATTATTCTGATGGAGATACCTTACACTAGACAATTTTAAACACTGCAGGGAAAATAAATATGTTAAACTATATTGGATTAGAATGCAAAATGATTTAATTCTATCTTCCTCATTGCCCTTTGAGTCTTAGAACTATGCATTGATTAACCAATGCCTGTTATTAAAAATGAGTCAAAAAACAAACCTCAAATAGAAATGATTTATAAGTAATCAATGATTTTTACTTTGCTCCTTTTAAATATTCAAGACATAGCTAAATGGCATCATTAGAATGAAAAATGGAATTATAGCACAGCTGTGTTAATTAGGCAAACAGATTAAAGCTTTCATCTTCATCACTTGGGGTCCTCAGTTTTGAGGCAGGTTGCTATATTTCTTCTTCCTCACACTCACATTCCCTGCCCTCCCTCACACTCACTTTTCCTCCCACTCCATTTAACATTTTATTGGTAACAAAAATTTGTCATTGTTACAGCCTCCTCAAGGTCTTTCACTGGTGCCAGAAGACACACTTTGCATTCCTTATCTGCAATAAGGCAAAGTGTGCAGAGTAAGGAAGATTAAAAACAAATTTTAATGATCTATACCCGCACTCTCCCATGTAATCTGTGCCTGAAGATATCGTGGCCTAAATTACAAAATGTATTATTGTCTTAGAGAAAGTAGCTGCCCAGGTTCATTCTTAGCAAGTTCAAATTGAACTCTCTGGAATATGGAACAGGAGAAATTAGTTACAATCTATTCAGTTGCCAACCCTTTCTTTGGGCTGAAGGCAATACACATTTGTATTCCTGTTATACTGCATTGTGCTCTTCCATCTTTCACATCCCCTAGGACAGGGAGAGAGGAGGGAGAGGAGAGAGATGCTTGCTAAATTCTCAGGTTTCTGGCAGGATGAATAATGTAAACAAAATGCCTGCTTTGCCCAATAGTCCTCCTTAAGTGGTACACAAGTTAAGTAGCATATAAAAATAGGTTTGCATGATGTGGTTATTTTTGTCTGAAAGTTCAGGCACATGAATAAACTATGCATTAATATAGAAAATACTCTTTGTCTCATTTAAAAAAACCAATTAGACTCACTATCAATATTTACAAAACCAAAATATGACTTAAAACTTTAATGGTTTCCCCATCACTAATATGAAGTTTTAAAAAGAAAGCAGGTTTAGTGATTGAATAGTTCCACCACCATGAGCTTTCCATCCAAGTGATCATACACAGTTGACTCCATTGAGAAACTGAAAATAGAAAGTTAATAAATTTGTCTGATAAATATAGAAAAATTTAAAAGTAGCCTTTATTTTAATAGTATCTTTAAATGGAGGCCAATAGACATGAACACCAATTTTTATCTTCCTTTTACATGGTGTGAATGTATTTTATCATGTCGTTTGCTACTAATGCATTTTCCAATTGTTGTCAAATGGTATGTGTATTTTGCTAAGTGGCTATCATACTCCATTGTTAATATTTTAAAAAACAAGAACTGGCAGTTTCTATGACCACGAACCAGTACACTGGATAGTTTAATTTTAAGTAGAATAAATAATACAGCAAACTGGGTACCATTTTGGGTGAAGAGTTTGGTTTTTGGAAGGGCTATTTTCAACCTTCCTTAAATACTGCTGCCAGAGCCATTATTCCTTACCTAATGAGAGACTTCCCTGGACTCTTAATGAATGCAGCATTCTCCAGTGTAGTGCTCAATACTTACTCATGGACCAGACCTGAACTGAAATTCATCAATGCCTGTCTTGTTGGTAAAATCATTAGGAAGCGATGCATTATTAAAGAGTTTCTTAGACACATAGGGTTTGGAATTGCTATTGATAACAAATGTTGCTAAAGTGTTCCTGCAAAAGTATCCATGGTGAAAGTCATGGCTTTAAAGCTTCAAACAGTTTTGAGAACCTGGCATGCTTGAAATAGTAACTATTGTGTCTTGTGTGGTAGGTATGGAGTCTCGGTGCAGACTTTGAGTGATACCTACTTTTGCCCTTCACTAGATACATGGAGACATTCAAAGAACAGTGATAGAAACTCATAAGAAAAGATGATCATGAACATTGTTTCCTCAAAAAATGTTAACGTTAACGGCTGTTCCTTTAAATGACATGTCCTCTCATCTTTATTGAGGAGTCCTAGTGTGAAGGTCAGAGAGTCAGCACAATTGTTCAGCTGCTGAGGCAGAACTCTGTTCATTTTGTGAGTACCCAAAAAGCAGTATCACAAAGAACAAACACTTCAAATGCTACATTGTACTTTCCAAGACACAGTTTTGTTTTGTTTTTTTTAAATATACCTTTTGTTCTATTTTGCTTTTATACATTTGGCCTGTGATGAGGTGATATTATGCATTCTAAATGTTAATTAACCTGCTCCCAAAAGCCTACTTGCGGTAGACCAAGTGAAACTGTGTTACCTTTGTTGTTAACCATTGTCTCTGATTGGTTTAATAAATGCTGAGGCCTGAGATTGGGCAAAGACAGAGGTAGGCGGGACTAAGGTGCAAGGGCTCCTAAAGCAGAGAAGTTGGTGCCAAGAGGCAGAAGAAGAAGGAGAAGAAGCCAAGAGCAGGAAGGAGGACACATGCTATGGATTAGAGAAAAGAACATTATTCCATGTGGGCTGGAACATCGGCATAGTGTAGAGAATAACAGTCCAGGGGACATATGTATATATGGGGTCATATTTTGGGAATAGAATTAAGGGCTATCTTAGATGAGCTAAGATTATCCTGGCACAATCCAGGCCAAGGCTTGTTAAAATCCATCAGGTGTCTGTGTGTATTTATTTATAATAGCGGGTTAAGAATTAACAACCACCAACCAATTAACAATAATATAAATACAGGAAAATAATTTATTTTTTTCTACAGGCCTGATATTCTCAAAATTTATTTTTGTAATATGATCAATGTTTTTATTATACTTAACTAATTTTTTAAAATTTAAAACAGAGAGTGAATTTGTAATTCAATTTCTTAGCCACGTTTTGTGCTAATATTCAATTTAACTGGTTTTATTATACCCTAAACATATGCAGCCTGAAAAATAATTATCAGTAGGCTGACATAGCAGCACTGAACATAATTGGGCATTTAAATAAGTCAGATTAGTAGTTAATAAAATTACTAACATCCTTTGAATTCATTTCAAGTAGTGTTAGAAAGCATTAGCAGATACAGTGAACAGTAGAATACTTGCTTGGAGTGCTTTATAAGAACATATATTGGGGTTTTTTACTAAGTGTAGATATAAAACCACATAGCTGTGAAGTAAGACGCTGGTGGATGATGGCACTTACAATGCTAGAGCCTCTTGTGATTCAGGGGACTTAAATGTTCACAGTCTTATAGCACTTAAAATGTCTTAAATAAAAATGTAGTACATTTATACAAGGTACTATTATTTAGCTGTTAAGATAAATGAAATTATGAAATTCACAATTAAACAGATGAAGATAGATGCAATCATCTTGAGAGAGGTAACCCAGATCCAGAAGGACAAACAATGCATGTTTTGTTTCTTACATATGAATGTTAGCTTGGAAGCTTTAGATACATGTGCTTCATTCAGAATATTCAGAGGTTAGGCAGTACTGAAGGACTGTGAGAAAGAAGGGAGATCTTCCAAAGAATGAGAAATAGAATATAATGTTTATAGGGATAAATGGGAAACTAGATTAGTAGGATTAAATGGGAGGGGTTTGAGAGTGCACGGTAAAGAAGGGAATATGGGAAGGGAAACACGAAACTAGAAACACTAATGGCCATTTGGTAACCAATATGGGATATGGCTTCTTCATACCAGTGTAGAATCATATGTGTGTGTGTGTGTGTGTGTGTGTGTGTGTGTGTGTGTGTGTATGTATATATGTGTATACATTATATGTATATATGTGTATATATAAAGCTTCCATATATATAAATACTTAAATTTAGTTACCATATTGCTACCAAATAAAACCCTCAATATCAGAAATAGATGAAATATTTCTGAGTTTTTGGACAAAGGAGTCTCATAAAACCTCCCAAGGCATTACAAGCTTCTGCCAATGCTATTATTTACCCTCTACAATATGACAGTAAGAACCTTTTGTTGAAGATGCTAAATATACTCATATCATTGAACATGGGGGAACTGAGCTGGTGCTTAACTGGACACTTCACCCCTACTGACTAGTGTTCATAATTCTGGAAGGTACTATGACAAACTACTGGAGGAGAATAGTAATCAGAAATATCACCTAGCAATGAAACCTGTGAGCTAAAATAGCAGCCTGCCTATAAAATATGCCCACTGATGCAAAAGAGGTATAAATATAATGGGAGTAATGAACCACATTCTGATTGGACTGAAGGGCTCATCCCATGAGATAGAAATCATAACTGACATTGTTAATGAAGCCAAGACCATGAGACTAAGTAGGCCACGGGCATAGGGAAAACCTCCTTTTATTCTGTTGAATAAACGTAGCAGTGAAATTACTACTAATGACGTAGTGTTGTACCCATAGATGAGGGCATGGCTGAACTGTCTTCAGATATGATTGTTCTTGATGTAGATGGTAATTTACACAGAAACTCACAATTGGTCAATGCACAGAAAGTATGAGACTTTGGGAGACTCATCTCTAAAGGGGGTGTCTTTATTACATCCCCTTCCTCAAGGCCCATGGGTCTATGTAGAAGAAGAGGTGGATGACTTTAAGGAGGCAGAATTTTCTAGATACAATAGGGCTGATGAACATATGAACATCTGCACAGGTTCAAGCCTGACAAAATCCAAATGGGAAAAAGGTGGGTGTGGGCACAAAGTCTCATCCCTAGCCAAGAAGGTATTAGCACTTCATAGCTGCTGAAAATCAGTTTTCGTAAATAAAATGAAGTTGGGTATATCAACCACATTCCAGGGTAGGTCTCATGTTTAGGAGTAGTTGGTCAGCACAAATCAGACTCCATTTTTATGTTTGTATATATATGTATATATGTATGCATATATGCATGCATGTGTGTATGTATGTGATATTGTTTGTTTTGTTTTCAGTTTGGATATTTTTAAAGAAAGAACTCTAGAGGCTGTGTAGGTAGGGAAAGGGAAGGAATGTAGTCAAAATATATTGTATGAGATTATAAAAAATAATTAAAAAGTAGAATTCAAGGAGAAAAACAATCTCAAATGAATGTCCTAGAAGTACCATTAATTCTGGATACTGGGTAAAAGACAGAATGAAAAAAAAAAACAACTATGTTCATTGAGGACTGTTGAAAAACCAAATAAAAAAGTACTAATCCCAATAACCAAACCAAACAAAAGTCTTACTTAGAAGTTTCACACCTACAGCAGCTACTGATGTTGTCTTAGTGTTACATAGGTTGGATGCTATGTAAGCACTCAAAAGTATTTACAAACTGAATCCTCACAAGAGTCCCATTTTAAAGCAGAGCTTTGAAGCAGCTGGCAATGAAAAGTCAGTTTGAGTTGAGAGTGAAGCAATAGAGGTAGGTGAGTTCAGAGCCTTCATTCTTGTCTCTGTGCTGTGGCCTGTTACCATTGGAATCTAAATTTGAGAGGGATGAAAGAAATAAAACAGGAATGAAGAAACTGAAATTTCAATAATTGAAACATTGCATGTTCTCATAGCAAGTTGATGGCAAAACAATAACTAGAACTCGAGTCTGCAAGTGTTTGAGCTGCTGTGTGGGTGGTGGCAGAAGCTGGCTAATCGGGCTGGAACAGGGTCAGGGTGTGTCTCTTTACCTTTATGTCCCATGCCTGCAATTGCTCCTCTCTAGCTTGGGTGATTGTTACCCCTCACATTTGTTTACTTCTTGCTGAAACAAATGAAATTCTGCAATAAAAATTGTTTTTGTATGGATATACACATATAGAATCCTTTCATTAAGTTATAACCTGTCATGAGCCACTTGTTTACATGAAACAACCTTCTTAATATCTACTGGTGGGAAATTTTATTTTTATTGTGAAGAGGGGTTGAATGTTGGGTGCAGGTTTGGACTGTGAGAGTATCTCATTCAGTGTACCAGATTGAAATTTGGTTTAGCAAAAGGAAATTGCAAATAATGAATAAAGTGTGAATTTATTTTTAAAGCTTACATATGAGTAATAAAATGTTTATAAACATTGCCTTAAATATTTTGTATGGTATACCCAATGTGGATAGGTTAATAGAAAAAAAAAAGCTATTATTCCTGCTCACTGGGCTTTTGTCTACCTAGCAATATGTGACACTTGCTCTTTGTTTCCTCCATTCTAGAGTACGAGCTGCTTGAGAGGTTTGACTTGTTCAAGCAATATCCTATCACCAAAAGTACAGGTGAACAGTCTTTCTGAAAAGGGGCAGAATGAATGTATTAAGTGTAGTAGACTGCATATTTCCTATAATAAGTTACCTCACAAATGTTGCAGTCTGAAAGTACCTAAATCATCCCAATAAAACTTCATTTATAATGGCAAGTGGTGGGCTAGTTTTAGCAAACTAGTTTGTTAACCCCTGGTGGAAGGCAGACTTTATCCCATAATGGAAATTGTATTAAATAAGCTGAAACAATAACTTTTCCATTTATTTTTATTGTAAAAGGACTAGCAAAAATACTAAAGCTTTTCCATGCATGTTTAACTGCTCAGTTGGAGTTTTCCTACTGGGAAAATACATGACTTACTAAGTTCTTTTCTGTAAGGTTTCATTTATAGGATGTTGGGTTTGTGGAGCTAAGGTTGAATCAGCTTCTTATTTGCCTTCAATAAGTGTTTGTCTTTTGTTTTCCTGCCCTCCCTTAAACCTGTTTTTTCATGAACACTCTTGTATTGATTTGTTTTCTGACATTTCTACCTTCTAAGCTTACACTGTTGCCCCAAGAACCATGTTTCTGGCTTTCCTAGCTTATGTGATTTCATGAGTGTTAAATCTGGGACTTTGAAACCCATATATATATATAAACTATTATATATATATCATTATATATAATATGTAGTATATATAATATCATATATTCTAATATAACCATTATATGATATATATAAATAATATATTTTAAATATTCAACTATTTATTTTTGGAGAGTTTTGATTTTTATTATTTGGTCTTTTATTTGCTTTTAAAAACCTTGTTAATGTTTTACTTTTCTAGAAACACTTGTTAAAAAGTGCATTTGGCATTACAGAGGCCACAGAAATCTAAGGATTTCCCATGATAATTTTTATTCCAGATTTCTGGGGTTTATTTGGTCAGAATTAAAAGACCTAACTAGATGTTAGGTTTGTAATTCCCATTAATTTAATTTAACAAGTTAGCCTGTTACTATCTCACAGGTACTTGTGAAAACTAGAATGCTCATAGGTCAGACACAAAAAGACTTCATTGACATGCTACAGCAGCTCGAGCTTCAGCCTACTTCTGCTGACTGATCAGTCTACCAAGTGCCACAGGAATGATACAATACAGCTCAGATGTATTCCAAATACACAGCAGGGTTGCCTTATACAGAACAAGGCTAAACTTTGGGAATTGGCTGCTTTTAGGTTGCTTGACAAAGCTGTGCTTTGTTCAGGGACAAGGTTGACCTGGGTTGAAAAGGTTGCTCTCTGTACACATAACACTGAGAGAGGAACTTGAGATACGCCCGCCAGGTCCTCATGCTACTGACACAGCCAGTATCAAGCATCACGGTCTCCTGTAGAATGAAAGTAACAAGTGATGTAAGACTGATGTGCATGAGCCGGCACTGGTTAACTGCTATAGAAGAAAGAAAAATCTGTTTAATATCTTTTGGGGTTTCTCTGAATGCCAAATATCTAATTTCCTGAAGATTAGCTCTACCAGAAAATGAATACATGCATTGCAAGAATACATGTCTTGAATACATGTCTCCTTAAAAACAAAGTCTAAAACACTTGCCTAATTAAAGACAGCCTGGAATTAAAAATTCATGCAGAAAGTGAATGCTTGAGTTTTCATACTTTTTTTTTGCATTCTTGTTCATATTTCCTGCATTTAATTTTCGTATACAATTTTTCATTCTTTGAGTTTCACATATGTTTTAATGATATCACTTCCACCTCTTCCCAGATATACTCCCCTTCCCTGCCCATGTAACTTAAAAAATATTCTTCAAGATTAATTTGTGCTGCTCAAATATTCTTGAATGTATAGTCACCCACTGAAGTGCAGTAAATTTATGAAGGAATACACTTAGAGAAGAGATTCTCTCCATCTCCCTGAAGCTAACAATTGCCATTTGCTCCATGGGATCATGTCCCAATTCTCCATTTCTTAGCTCCATATTTAATCTTTCAATCATAATGTTTACTAAAGCTGCTTATTAAAAAGAACAGTTGATATTTTTCATTTGTGGGTGTATTATAAATTCATTTTGGGCATAAAAAGATGAAAAAGAAAAAATTAAAATTTCTTGTAATTTTCTCTATGAAAAAGAGGAACAAAACTAGTGACATAAGAAATTAAGAACATTTGGAAAACTTCAAGTAAGAGAGAACAATGGGGTATTCTACTTCAGAGATCCCTTCCATCTGTGCATGGCTTTTTCTCCCTCTTTTTTTCCCTTAAGGTTCCTATAATAAATAATTCTTCAAAATCAAGCAAGCAAGCAAGCAAATAACAAAACCTCCAAATACAAACAAATAATAATTTTTAAAAAGGACAGAGGAAAGACTTTTTTCTACAAAAGATTTTTAAGTGTTTTTTTTTTAAATGTTGGCTGAAAAGAAATGATAGAACCAAGGAGGAAAGCAAAAAAGTGTCCTTCGAGTTCTGAAATGCTCATTATATATGGAGGAAGGTTACATTTTTATGTCCTAAATGTATTAGCTCAAAGAATAAGATAACTCAGAATTCTCCCCATTAGCAAGCAATGTTTAGATATATTTTCTCTGTAACTCTGAGTTTGCTGTAGGGTTGGTCCTTTGAACACTAACAGATTTATAGAACTGATCTAATAGAGTAATTAGGTCCATATGACAATCTTTCATTTAATTTTGTAGCTCTAACAGATATTAATGGATTGCTACAATATGGGAAACACATCTGTTAGGAATTTATGTTTCATAGTGAACACACAAATACACTGTAGAGTGCTAACATGAACAATATTAATTAGCTCAGTTATACAGAGATACCAGGAACTCAGGAAATAGATACAACTGGAATATTAAAAGATCAAAGCAGAAGTACTTTGACAAGTACAAAAATAACTATTTCTAGATTAAGAATGATATGTGCCATAGGATATTTAGCCACTAGCTTATAAGGTACACTTCGATTATTTTGACATCAAAAATAAAGTTTTCTGTTGTAGGAAAATCACCACACAAACAACTGACAACTAAAAGAATGGAGGAGATATTCAGGGATGTAAACAAGTAAAAAAAAAAAAAAAAAAAAAAAACCAACAACCAACCAACCAACCAACTAAAAAACCTGGAAGTATACATTGGTAAATTACAAGGAAGAAAATTGAGGACCATGAAGAATATGTAATGATTTCAATTAATAAAAGGAACAAGCAGTCAAGTGAAGAAATGAAGAAATACTATTTAGAAATCACTAGACTCTTTCTTAAAGGACTCAACAGCAAATTTTGAGGTAGAAACCACACTACGTATGGTTGCAGCTACTTGCCTCATTTACAGGGGTGTGAAATAGCTTACACCATTCATAAATAAGAGTGGTATGTTGCAATCAAATGTCATGTACAAAAACATTCAGTCAGCATGCTATTGTGGCAGTTTCATTTCATTTCTAACCATTGAAAAGATGGTCTGAGCCTTTTCAGAAAAGTGAGCCTAATGGGCTCACATGTGACTGGTAGGAATTGACTAATAAGGTAGGCACATAAACCTGTTTGTATTAAGAATTATGTCATGCTTTATATACAAGCTGAACTTACACTTCTGAACATAAACCTGTAAGTAGTTCTTAATTGATGAATGAAAACACTTGTCTGAGACTACATTGCAATTTTGTAATTGGTGAGAATGGGAGAAAACCAATCAAATATGGAGGGGATACTGAAAACCATGTAGAAGTTCTACAGAATGGGATAGTTGAGCAGATAGGCAACAGAAAGTAAAGCCCCAGTAAAGTTAATCTAGTTATATAGGACCAAGAGTCTTGAAAGGCACATGCAAATAAAAGTGTGTGTTCCACATTTGAGGCATTCAAAACCTAAATGAGCTGTGCTTACATCTTGATGAGCATAAAACGAAAACAAGCACTGTTGAGGTATAAAGGAAGGAATTCTTACTACTTGTGATGGGTCAGGAGGGCACTGGAGTTGTTTCCAAAACAGAACAAAATGGTGCCTTTCTTAAACCAAGGAGATGAGGACTTTGTTGGTGGAACCTGTACATCTTCCTCTATGCACCACTTTGGGGTAGGCACATGATTAAGCATTCTCAGTTTAAAGTCTTAATTGAAGAAAAGAGAAGATAGTGTGTCATTTGTCTTGTTATTTGTGTCATTTGTGGCCTGCTTTGCTCAAGGTCCTGGACCACGTGTTTGAGAGGTTAAGATTAGACTGGAATGCCCCTGAGTGTGCAAAAGTGGCATCATACTTTTAACTGAAAATAAAGGTGCTCGGAAGGTATGTCAGTACAGCTACTTTGCCCTGAAGGTACCTTGTATTATCTGGAAGCTATAGCAGAGCTATAGAGAAGATGACAAGGAATGAAGATCAAAGGATATAAAACATGAGGGGTGTTTGAAAGACCTGTGATGGGGAGCAGATAACAAAACAATGAGCTTCCCTGTGTGATGGAGACTAGGGAGACAGGAAATCTTGAATCCTGAGCAATTAGGATAGGCTGACTGGCAGCTATGGTTGCTTGCACCAAAAGACAAGCTTCAGTCTGACCAGGGTTCTTTCTTGCTGTCTAGAAGCTCCTTTCTTAGTAAAGGACAAGGCCAGTACTTATTTTCCAGAGTTCTCTCTGAGTGAATGATATACAAAGAATCTTCCCAGACTCCTCTCTGATTCCTGTTTTCTTACCCGATGAGTTCACATGGGTGACTTGGGTTCTGATGTGTTTGCCTCAGCTGTTATTGTTGGCTTGCCTGTGACAGCTTTAGATATGAACTTTTCTGTTTCCTGCTTTTACCTCAAATATTGTATTTAGTTCCTCCTTACTCTGTTCCACAACTATTAGTCACCCTCAGTTACACAATAGATCAAATTGAACCTAGGCAAGAGATTAAGTAGGACTTTAAATAACAAAAACGTTTCCTTGTATTAAGGCAGCTTGAATAGGTGTCCTTTTGTTAGGAATAATAATCTATGAGCGGTCATTTATTTAAAAGAAGAGAGTGAATGAATAAACAAATATAAAATCAAAGATCTTTTGTCAGGAACTAAATGTTCTTGAGCCTTCTTCCTTCACATTCATCTGCTGGCTTTTTCTGCTCGAGCATTACAGACAAGGCCATTTCCATACAGTGTTCATGCACTGTCAGAAGTTTTCAGAAAAAGGGGTTCAGGAAACATGCAAGCTTCCTGAAAGGCTATCCAGCATTTTGCAAAGTCTATGCTGAAGATGAGCTCCAGGTTTTCTCCTGTTATTACTGATATGGAATGGAGATTCACTCATTGCTAAATGTTGCTCTTAGTTTGAGCAGATTTCACATAGAATCTTGTAAAGATGATTTTAGTATTTCTGGTAATGGTTTTATATACTGCCTGATTCAATTCAAACAATGTTAGAAGTTAAGAAGTTAGTTAATAGAAAACATATAGCTGTTGTAAAAGCTCTTGCCAAACACTGTGTATCTCACTAGGAGACAGGCTTGAGATGGATTTATGGCCCCAGATGAACTTTCACTCTAGAGATAACACCACTAATCCTAGTTTATGCCACAAATTTTTTCGGGGTGGGGGGAGTCTGAACTTCCCAGGAACTCAGACTATAATGAGACTACCAAGAAATGCCTAAATTAAGTATAAATCTTAATGACAAAATACACAAACTGTTTCATTGTAATTCCTTATACTTTGTCAGCTTATGGCATAAAATATTGTCATTTTAAATTTACTTTGTATCCTAGGAATTAAGAGTAGATAAAGAAATGTTTAGCTTAGTACTAAGACATGTGATTGCTAAGTTCCCTCCTAGTGTAATGTTTTTTTTTTAACTGTTCTTGTGATAAATGCTTTAAAATTATTTAATTATTCAAGTTGCAACCCAATCACAGCCCTTTCCTTCCTCTCTGTTCCCACCCTCCCTCTTTCCCTTTTCCCTCCTCTCCTTTTCCTAGAATGAGGAGAGCCCCCCACATATCAACCTACCTTGGTGTTTCAGTCACATGAAGACTAGGAGGTTCCTCTTGCACTAGGGCCCAATGTGGCAGCCCAGCTAGAGTAAGGTGTCCAAGCAGCTTATAATCTATATATGTGTAGGGGCCTAGGTCTAGTCTATATTTGCTTTTTTGGGGGGGGGGGTCATGGGGTTGGTGTTTCAATCTCTGTAAGCCTCTAGGGGCCTAGGTTGATGGTTTTGTTGATCTTCATGTGGAGTTCTTGTCCCCTTTGGATCTCTCTATCCCTCTTCCCTTTCTTATACAGGACTTCCAGAGTGCCCCCCTCTTATTTGGCTGTGTGTTTGAGCATCTGTTTCTATCCACTGTGGGGGGGGGGTGTCTCTAGTAGGACAGTTAGGCTAAGTCCCTGTCTCTTTTAGTCTGTGGGTTGTATGATGGTTCTCTTGTATTATGTGACTAATATCCAGTTATGAGTGAGTACATGCCATGTGTATCCTTCTGGGTCTGGGTTAGCTCACTTTAGGATGAGCTTTTCTAGTTCCACCCATTTGGTTGCAAATTGCATGATTTCCTTGTTTTTGATAGCTGAAAAATATTCCATTGTGTAAATGTACCACAGATTTCTTTTCTTTCTTTCTTTTTGTTTTTAATCCATTCTTTAGTTGAAGGACATCTGAGTTGTTTCCAGTTTTTGGCTATTAAGAATAAAGCTGCTGTGAACATAACTGAACTATGAGATAATTCCTTTTCTGATGTCGTTCAGAGTAAAAAGTGTAATCATCATAATAAAGTCATTGATGTACCTTTGCTTCATCCATTTTCTTTCTCTGAGTGTATGTGTGTGTGAGAGGCCTCTTTTACCCCTCTCTCGTCTTTATTATTTCCATATAAACTCAATGGATCAGGTAATAGACTCAGGGTTCCACCACCAGCCTCTAAGTGTAGTCTAGCCCACTAAACTCTCAGCTGGTGGTCTGTTGAGTAGAGGGCTAGCTCCTAGACATTAGTTTACAGAACAAAGGGCATGTTTACCACTTCTGTGACTTCTAGCTAGGAGCTACCTGCTTGTTTCTCAGTCTCTTGGGCCAAAGGAAAACAGGTAACACTTTAATTTCCCTGTCAGCAGCATGACAGTTTGCCCTGAGCAACAGAGACAAAACATAGGATCCATTCCCTTTACTTTTCTTCTCTCACCACCATAATTAGCTCTTTGTCATAAATAGCTGCAGGGGTCATCATCCCTTGCAGAAGGTTTTTGTCCAAAACAGACAGGCCCTCAGCCTGGAAGACAAAGAACAGAGGAATTGTTGACTCTGTTTCCCACCCCAGGAGAGGATTCAAACTAGAATGTGGGGAGCAGATTATACATGCAAACTTATCTGACAAACAGTTGAGAGTTATGGAATAAAATTGAATGTTTTAGATTATGATCAACTTCTGTGGTAATCCAGAAAAATTACATTGAGTATTTTAAAACATGTACATAATAAAAAGCTGTGGTACATTTACACAATGGAATACTACTCAGCCATCAGAAACAAGGAAATCATGCAATTCGCTGCTAAATGGATGGAATTAAAAGAGCTCATCTGAGTGAGCTAACCCAGACCCAGAAAGATGCACATGGCATCTATTCACTTATAACTGGATTTTAGCCATAGAGTACAGGATGACTATCCTACAACCCACAGACTGAAGGAACAAGAACATAGACTTTGTTACTTGTTAGGGGGATATTTTGCCCTAGTGGAGATGCCATGTAGGCCCCCAGTGCAAGAGGAAGCTCTTAGCCCTCAAATGGCTATTGAACTGAAGGGGGCAGATATGTAGGGCAGATATGTAGGAGGAGTAGGATAGGTGGGAGACAGAAATGGGGGGAGAGGGTGGGAGTGTGTGAGGGTGGGCCTGGGAGTGGTTGAGGGAGGGGACTGTGATGGAGGTGTAAGTTGAAGTAATATATAAACATAAGAAAAGATAATGGCATTTTAAACTGAGAATGAATATGTCCTAAACTGTGGTGGGTTTGGGGTGGGAGTTGGATAACTATTTAGAGTAGGACAGTAAAGTAGTTCAGAAATGGTTTGATTACTACTGTGCTTTGAAGCAGAAAAAACTTAGGGATTTTGCTCAACTACCTGCTTAGATAATTGTATACATAACAGCGGGAAAGCTGTACTGGATAGTACTGATTTATAGAGAAGTATAAAGTCTGTTTCTTTAATGTGGGATAGGTAGTTTCCTTGCATTATCTATTTCACTTTTTTATTAGCATATATTACACATATATACCAGATTTCATTATGCTGTTTTCATAGACAGAATATATTTGATTCAGTTTGATCATACTCACTTCCCAGCTACCCTCTTTTATCTTCTTTTCATTCCTCATTATTTCCCCCCCTCTTCCCAATTAGTCCCTTTTTGAATGTTTTTGTGACTCAATGAGTTTCATTAGGGTTGCTTGCAGTAGTTTGAGTGAGGGATTGTTTAGAAGATGGGTACCTTACCAGTATCTGCACACTACTCAGTAAAATCTCTTTTTCCCTCCTGGAAACTACTAAAATGTGTTTAGGTCCTCGGAGAGGGGAGATGGATGCCTTTTGTCCCCTTCCCCTAGATAACTTTACCTGTCTAAAAATCCTTAGGGTGGATGTGGTGCTTTCAGAGTCCTTTTCCATCCATGACACAGTGTCCCCATCTTATGTGGGCCTTTTATAGGTAAGTAAAGATGCTGTGATCTCAAGGGTGCCTTGGCTATGTCATACCCAGCCCAAAGAGATTGTTCTGTAACAATGTATCCCATTCTTTGGTTTCTTTTTCTTTCTTTCTTTCTTTCTTTCTTTCTTTCTTTCTTTCTTTCTTT
>CAJQZJ010004752.1:8778630-8811559 GCA_907164525.1 Lophiomys imhausi
TTTCTTTCTTTCTTTCTTTCTTTCTTTCTTTCTTTCTTTCTTTCTTTCTTTCTTTCTTTCTTTCTTTCTTTCTTTCATGAAAAGGCTCAGTATAAAATTTAATCAATTAATGGTTTGCTCTTAAGAATCTGACAACAAACGTTTCTGTTGAATCTTCCTGTTGAAGTGAGGAAGATATTTTTGTCAGTTGCATCCTGAGCTTAACACACTTCAGAAGAACCTACAAATCCTTTTTATTTAAAGAATATTTCTTAAGCTTGTTCCTCTGAATGACTCACTGACTGTAAACCACATTTTCATTTCCTATTATAATGTAAAATGCCTACATTTAGAAAGAAAGTGAAGAAAAGACAATAACCCATTTTCTTAATCTTACAAAGATAGTTTAATCATAGCTTTCTTATTCTTTCATCCACTAGAGCTGTTAGCATTGTTTCATCATCCCAGCTCCAAATCCAGGCTAGACCTGTGGCCCTCATCTGCCAGCATCACTGGGTTTCTGGGCCAACTTTTGCAACATGGCACAGCAGAGTTTATAGAGCTGTGAGACTCTGCAAACATGGCTGGACCATTTTACCCTGACTTGTGTTACATCCTATAATATGGTGACGATCCCTGTGGGCATTACCCAGAAAAAGTTTTCTTTGGTCCTGAGAGTCTGTTTTCAATGTCAGAACATGGAGTTCATCACTGCTTGATTTTTTCAAAAAATTTCGATTGTCTCAACATCAGTTGATTTTGATGACTATGACCATAAAACTTTGATTTCTCTACATATGGCAACTGGATAAGGATTCTTGTAATTCTTTTGTTCTGTTGTTAAAAACTCACATTTAGTTTTCCTCCAATGGTTATTGTATTCATGCTATGCAGAGCTGGTGGGGTCAGGATGCGAAGGCATGGTTTTTGAAGTAGATATTTCTGGCCCTGAAATTGGTATACTTTCAAAAGCACTAAAAATTGTTTTATAGCTTGGATGAGAAGGGCATGTCCTTACCACTTGGTCTCCAGGAGAATATGCTGCAGAAAAGTAAACATGCATCTTGAGTAAGTGATACAAACCAACTTGACTATAGTAAGTCAGGCAAAAATATCGACTATTGGATTTATGGTGTTTTAGGAGGATTTTGTGAAAAAGAGGATTTTCATCATTCTAATCTTTGAAAAACATAATCCTCTAGATTTAGAGAGATTCACCACTATTTCAAGGGGGTCTGACCTATTAAAGGTCTCTTAGGCAGCCAGCTTGCTGAGACCCAAGTAGATCTGGGAGAATGTAAGATGTTTATTTTCTCTTGGGTTTCAATGCACTGACTAAAAAGCCTAGCTTAAATGAAGCTGAGAGCACAGAGATTGGAAATGACCTTATTTATTTTTTTTTTAAAGAAATCAAAAACAAATTAAGAAGAAGAACTCTAAGAACTTGTGTTTTGTTTAAGGCAAGAAACTAGTACCATGCTAGATAAATATCCATAAGGCATTTAAATGTTTGAAGATGAGTAAAAATAGCAGGTAACTTTTCTACTGGTAGGGATTGGAGCAAACCATATTACCTCATTTTGGACAGCTGTTTTTGATGGGCAGTCCTATAATTTTGACTATTTACTTTTCTGCTGTGCAATTTTAGCAGGGCCACACACACATAACTCATCATAACTCAGACACAGAGAAAAATGTCCTTTGTTTTGTCTACAGACAACCTGATTCTAAAGGTTAGTGTGCTGTGATGAGCTTTGGCATCAGTTGGGTGTTCCTGAGTCTGTTTTGGTTAATTAACGCTGATTCTGGAGTCGGGAAATGATACTTTCAGGAAAGAAGAATAGAAAGGGTGTTTCACAGTGAGGTTGAATTGAAGACCCATACGGCATTCCTGGCTCTCCTCTGGACCGTAGAGCATGCTTCTTTCCAGGTGGCTGTCTGCTCAGCAGGTGTAACAGAGGATGCCTGTGCCTGGTGCAGCCACCCCTATGCTTTCTTTCGAGCTGGCTTGTACTGGTTATAGGTTTGAATGACTGCCGTGGCCTGGAGCCTGAAGCCCTTCTTTCTCTCGTCCACTCCCAGCTGCCATGATGGTCCTTTGGCTGGGCTTCTCTTTTCCAACTCAGAGTCCACAACACAAAACACCAGATTCTTATTCCCAAATGTACAACTAGATTCACATGTCTGCCAAGAATTGGGAAGTGGCAACTCTGGTCGCTCTCCATATTATTGGGAGCTGTGGTTGGTTACCTTATTTTACACTGCTCAGGGGCAGAATAACAGTGACCACTTACTTTGGTTTGGCCAGGACTGAGGTATTACACTAGATATAGGGCTTCACTATTAAAACCTAGGCACAGCACAGTAGGGTGCCTGTAGTTTACAGGAACTTAAATATTTTTCAAAGATCTATGATAAAGGAGAACCAAGGAACCAGACACATAGAAAAAAGAGAAATGCTAATCACCCTGATTGCACTAGTATATACTATGTACATATAAACTATTGTATTACTCTTATTTGTATGTGCAATTTGTATGCATAAACATCTGTAAAAGTAATTTTTATTTGCCAGATGTAATTGTCATCTTAGAAGCTTACTGCCTCTGTCTGCTTACCTAGGCCTAATCGTGGAAGCTTCTAGACTCTGTAAAATCTAGGCCTAGAATGCTTTCAGCCTTTTCAGCTAAATAAGCTCACCCTTTCTAGCTCTTTCTGAACTCTGGCTGGCTGGTTCAACTCAGCTGTTCTGGCTCAAACTCCTCCCCAAGATGACCAATTCAATCTGCCTTCTCTCAGTTCCTCACTGAATTTCCCTGCTTGGCCTCAAACTAACTCTAACAATCTGTTGTAATCTTCTGGCTCCTCATTTTCTGTGTCTACCTTCTTTTCTCTCGTCAATCTCTGTAAAACTCCTGGTAAAAACTTGTCAATGAATGCCATGAACTGAACTGCCACAAATTCAACTCTACTGTACTACTTCTCAACTCACTGACTCAACCCAACTGAATGAACAGAACTGACCAGCACTAAGAGATTTGTATGCCTCTGTCTCCTGGGTGCTGGGATTAAAGGCATGCACCCCCACACCTGGACCTAAGCTTTTCTTTAGTTGAAACTTGCTCTATACCGGGTTGGACTTGAACTCACAGATCTGCTTGCCTCTGTCACCTGGGATTAAACACATGTCTACATTCCAGCTGGATCACACAGACCTAGAAGTTCTTTGGATGAGACCTTTTGCCAGAGCAGCCATATTCTGAGTTTAAATTCCTCTACAATCATCAATACAATAGACAAAATTAATACTTGTGATGCTGAACAAGAGTAATTACCATTACTGTAATTTAGCTCAAAAAATTTTTGTATGTGAATATACATGAATATACACACCTTATATATGCATATGAGTATTTATATCTATGCTATCTCAAAATACATATTCTCATAGTAAATATTTTGTTGTATTTTGTGTGTGTACAAATGATTCTAGAATGGCTTGACGAGTAATCTTGGCCCTGACTTATGGGACAAAGCTTGATGTACAGAGACTGAAACACTAACCAAAAATTAAGAAGAAAAGCTCAGATTTGACCTAGACACCCCCCCCAACAAATATAGATGATAGGCAACTTGATCCTCATATAGATAGATCCCTTAGCAAGTAGGGATGGGCAGTCTCAGTCATGGACTTTACCTGTTAGTGGGACACTTTATGTAGTGGAGCTGCCATGTTGGGTCCCAGAGCAAGAGGAAGCACTTAGCCCACATGTGACTGATGAAATGAACTGAGGGGACTGATATGTGGGGGGCACCCCACACCAGAAGAGTAGGATAGGTGGGAGAGGGGATAGAGAGTGGGAGTGTGGGACCAGGAGAGAAGGAGGGAGGGTGCTATGATTGAGATATAACTTGAATTAATAAATAAATACATTTTAAAAATCCACAAAAACCCACACACAAAAAAAACCCAACCTCTCTCTCTCCTTGCACTTCTCTTAAGTAGCTGATGTTTCTGTTCCTGTTTTCATTAAAGTTGGGCATATTCTATCTTTGAATCATTGTGTCATAGCTTTCTCTGATTCATCCTTTGTCTTCCCTTCATTTAGATGTCACTTTCAAACATGGCTGCTTCCTTTTATAAGCTAACCTTACCTCCATTGGGACTGATGGTACTAAGGGAATGTCTGACTCAGCCAGATCATATTGTAATCCAGGCTTGTCTGTATTCCAGCTAGATCACATAGACCTACAAGGTTTTTTAATGTATTCTCTTGCCAGAGCAGCCATATTGCTGGATTAAAGTTACAATAAAATAATACATTCATAATGAAATTATCATATAGATTTAATTTGTTTCTCTGTAAGCTCTGCTGAGATTTGGGTTTTTTGACTTTGTGTATTTTGTTTTATTCCTGGATAGTTACCAACTTAGTTTTGTACTAAATATGCTACAATTTTTTAAGTGTGTTTTCTTTTAAATTTAAATTTTTTTTTTTTTTTTTTTTGGAAACCAAACCTTTCAAATCTTATGTAGCCAAGAGTGTAAAATATGGGCTGGAGCGATGGCTCAGAGGTTAAGAGCACTGGCTGCTCTTCCAGAGGTCCTGAGTTCAATTCCCAGCAACCACATGGTGGCTCACAACCATCTGTAATGGAATTTGGTGCCCTCCTCTGGCCTGCAGGCATACCTGCAGACAGAACACTGTATACATAATAAAATAAATCTTTAAAAAAAAAAAGAGTGTAAAATATAATTTTGAGTATAGTTTCTTTAATTAAATATAAACATGATTCTCTTAGTTATATAGAAAGAACATTTTTCTATAATGTAAATATTCACCAGTATTTTCAACTAGTGTTTTAATTTTTAATTCTTAAAATTTATTAACTGCATATATTTGTTCTTAATACACTATATTGCATATCTACTTAATTTTTCCAACATGATCAAATAATTTTCCATTCATTAATTTATGTGCCATTTTATACTACAATGCCATAGTTATATCTTTTATAAAGAAGATTGTATTATAGACTCTTCATTTTGTTATATATCTCTTTTCTTGAGCTAGCAGTATAACTATATTCAGAAATTTATAGAACCTTAAAAGTATATTAAATACAAGCTTAAAAATTAGAGATCTAAATTCAGTATCTATGAAATCATGCTTATGATTTTATAAAGATGTTTGGTACCATGCCATAATGCTGATTTCTAATACATTGTGGCATCTTGTCTTTGCCTGAGAATAGTCTATCTGATATTACTGTATCTTTGTCAGCTTTGCAATGTTTGTTGTTTGTACTGTAGGGATGCCATCTCTGTTACATGTTTGTAACATACAAGTTATTATATATTATACTTTCATTAATATAAAATCTGCTTTGCGTATACCTTTGCTTTGATTTTTCCTACTCTACCTATATTTTAAGTATAGTTTCTTTAATTAAATATTAATAAAATCTACCTATAGCTACGCTCTATATTGTTTTATCTGATTAATCTTTGACTTTTTGTTTTGATTTTCCATGTATTTTGTTTTAAGTTGCCTGTGAATGGATTTGTCTTTGAGAATCTAGTATATGTGTGTGTGTGTGTGTGTGTGTGTGTGTGTGTGTAACAGCCCAAGCGATACATTTGTCTTTATCTTTTTAAAAATATTTGATACCTCTTTCTGGGGGTAGGAAAAGTCTTTTGAGATTTTAGGTTTTGTTTTATGTGGATGACTGCTTGCCTCAATATGTCTGTGCCCACAGAGGCAAGAAAAAGCCATCAGCTCCGCAGGAACTAGAGTTATAAACAGTTGTGAACCACATGTGGAGGCTGGGAATTGAACCTTGGGTCCTCTGGAAGAGCAACCAATGTTCTTAACCATCTTTCCAGCCCCACAGGGAAGGTTTTTTCTTAAATTGCCTGTTTTTTTTGTTAACCAATTAGTGAAGTACAGGTCAGTATAGTACCATATTACTCATACTGAATACAAAAATCTCCCATTCTGTACAAAAGTCTTATCAATGAGCTAATCAGTTAAAAGACTTTGGTGTTTTTTTTTTTTTTTTAACTGTGATTTTGGTTTTTGTTTTGTGTTGAGACAGGTCTGATGTAGCCAAAGTTGGCATTGAACTCACTTTGTCTGAAGTTGATCTTGAACTCTGGTCTTCCTGCCTCCCTTGTCTAGTGCTGGGGTTGTGTGTTCCAGTATGCCCAGTGAAAGACTGCATCTTTCATGAACCCAACATTGAAGTGTCACTTTCAGTTCTTTTTCCTCCTCTGGTGTTATAGGTATGTTTCATGTATCTGTCCTGGGTTACCTTCTCCTGCTTCCCTACTGTGTCTTTCTGATCCTCACTAGTTAGTACCCACAAAGTGACAGTTTACAGAAGCATTTAATATCAAGATTCAGGTGACCACTGTCAGTGTCTAGTGCTTCCTGACATTAACTTATTGAAGGCATGGTGTAAGTTTTCATAAAGATGCCATCTTGGGGATCCCGTGAGTTGTCTGACAATGGACTGTGTCTTGATTCACAGGCACAGTACCAAACCCAGCTGTGAGGTAGAGGGTGGGTAGTGACTAGGGACTTGCTTCTTGTGGTTGTCTTTACAGTTTCTAAGATGTACTGTCTGAAGCTGCCAGCTAAGGTTTTCCTAAAATTCTACTTTCACAGCCAAGTCATTAAGCAAATTTAAGAATCTTGTTCAGAGTCCATGATAATGGCATTGTAGTGAGCAATTTCTAGCCATGCTTTGGTTTAGACTGATTCTTGGCTTTCTTAGCTCATTTCTATTCCTGAATGTATGTGGGCCTGAATCTCTGAATTCCCCTTTCTTCCCTGTCCAGCTGCTTTACATGTGACTGTCAAGTTAATGTTCTTAGAGTTTCTGATTTTCCCTTCAGGGCACAATCTCTACTGCCACCCAGAAGCCTGTCTCTGATAGTTTTTAGCATGTTCACATGCTGCTGCTCTGTTATAACTAGTCTGGTCAACTTGGTGTGTTGAAATCCCATAGTTTCTATTTTCACATCTCCACTTGACCTCTTTCCTAAAACATGGCTTCCTCCTCTGTCTTTGTCCTTTGCTTACTTGGAAAATCCTCCCCACTCTTGAAAGCTGGTCTCTTAGATCCTCTTCTGTATAAACATCTTTGCCTCTCTGCTGAGAGTGGCAAGCCACCCCTTGTAATCTAGGAGCATCTTTGTTTTTATTTGATTATTCTATTTCTTCAGGTACCCTTACCTGTTCCTATTTTATCCCTGCCCAGGCTACCAATTAAACACCTCAGGTTCACAAACAAGCTATCATTCAGTTGAAAATAAAATTTTGAAATGTTTGCATAACTGTGCCTGGTGATCTATGTGATCTTATAGCTTTTGGCACCCATGTTCTTCTATTTGATGCCATGTGTTTGTGAAGTGAGATGAAGCTTGTAAATTTGTTTCCCCAAGGCATGACTTTTGCTTTTTGACAGACATTTATCAAAATGTTTAAATGATTGGTTATCTTCTCCCTTATATGTTACTTCTGGTTACATTTCTGCTTCTTGGATCCACCTTGCCAGGATTATCGACCAATCTTCACAGCTGTTTCATTTCTTCCATGTTTTGGCTGAGAGCCTAGAGAACTCATGAGCTTTCCTAGACTACAGTTCCTAAAATGATGCCCAAAACTTCTTAAGCTGCAGAAATGCTGCCAGCTATACAGAGGACAGAAGAAATGAATAGGCTAGGCTTTATAACCTTGAAGCTTGGCTTTAATGTGAAAAGTTAATTTGCATAAGTAATAGGAATTGAAATGATCTTTTCGTTTTCTTGTGTAAGTAAAAATATCGTAGAAAGCATAGCATGGACATTAATGTAGTTTCTTTAGGAAGGTGACTCCATCCCTGTAGTCATGATAAATTGAGTCTCTATGCTTCCTAGCACTTAGATGGCTGCATGCCTGCTCTTTTGTACTCTCTGCCCTCAGCCTCTCAGGAGACCTGGTATTCATATTTTCCATTTTTTGGACACTTAAGACTAAGACTTATCTTTCCTTAGTATCTAGGTTGTTTTTGTTTTTCTAGGTGCAGTCAAATGCTCTTTTCATTGTATTCTAGAAGTTCTCAATTCCAGTTCTCTGATTTAAACTAAACCACAGCGAATGTTGTGATGCATAAGCAATGCTGATTTTCCATTTGCACCAGTGTGATGTTTCTTCAGGTTTTAGAACTTCTTTCATCTTAAGATATGGATGTTTGGTTACATTTGTTTTATCAAAGCTGAAACTCTTACTTGAGAATGACGATTCTATAATATTAAATGGTAATATTAATAATTATGTTCCTTGTCTTGTTACTGATGGGAGTGGCCTGAACTCCATGTGTCTGGCTTTAGGAATGTTTCTGATTAAATGGCTTCTCTGCAATGAATGCATTCTCTGTGAAGACTTAGGGAGAAAAGCAACATTTGCTGGAACAGCTAGGTTTCATTCTGAGTGCTCTCTCCTTGTTGCAGTTAGTGCTGTGTGGCATTTCCAAGATAAGAGATTGAGAAGCATTTCTTAAACTTCTTTTTCTGCAAATGCTTTTATAAAACTATAAAAACCCCAATGTGTCTATGTATTTTACCGAATATATATATAATACTCATACAGACATACAAATAGGCAAGGTACATTCTTTCTGGAAACTTCTTTAAGAACTGTTGAGAAATTAAGATTTGCTTCACCAATATTCCATTAATAGGTCAAGATCAAGGTAACAAAGCTCTAGTCTGTCTGAAGTCTTTCTTTGCTGTAGTACTTGCCCTGCTGTGCATGTTCGGGTGTAAACACTGAGAGAGCTTGAACTCAAATCATCTGTCTCTGTGGTCCTCACTTGGTTCTAGTGTGTCTTAGTGTGGGAGGCAATTCTTATTAGAATAGTCTGTGATGGATGTGGCATCCTTCCCTGAACTTCTGCGAGTGAGGGTCTTGGGTTTTGAGGCTGTGAGCAAGAATCTGATCTACATTTAATAAGACTGCAGAAACAGAAGCACCTTAGGTTTAATTCTATCTTAAATGGAAATTTCCCTTATTTCTTTTCTTCTGTAATGAAAAATAACCAAAGGAATTTCATCTAGATTTGTCTTGAAATAGTGACAGGACAATATGGTCAAAGAGCTTTGGAGGATGAAAAGGTTTTCAAGATGCAATGTTGTGTCAAATGGCGTATGAGAGTAAGAGCTATAATGCTAATCCAGAAATTTTCTGTGTCAGTCATGGTGGTAGTGTAGTCATGGGCCATGACAGGAGCTCTGCCATTCCTGAAAGCCGGGTTAGGAGGACTTTGACTCTTTATTTGTCTTCCTTTTTCTGACCTTAGGTTTGGAGTCTAGCATAGTCCAAAGTACCTGGGGGTGAAGTTAGACTTGGCTTTTCATCTTGAGATGTAATTACTTAGTTAGGTTAGAGATGGAAACTTTTGTTGCTCTTTTCTGTCTTCTTGTGCAAAATGGAAATGATAAAGGCTTTGTAAGAATAAAATAATGATGTAATAATAATCATTTTTGCCTTAAAATGAAAGACTTTAATCTACATAAAGTGATAAAAAACCAGAGACGTGTAGATTTCAAAGTAGTTGATTGCATAGTTCCACTTGTCTGAATGGACTTTTTAGTTTGTTTTTTTACTGTCACACGCATGAACAAACCATCTCCATTCTACCAGTCATAGGAGTACTGGCAGGTTGTTTAGGGATAAGAAGCTATGTCTTTCTATTGGGTTTCTATTTTGTAGTATGAGAATTTCCCTCTGTTTCCACTAAGCTTAGTTACTGATCTTCATTCATGTAGTAAACTGTTTTTATTAATGATGCTGTGGTAGGAATGAAGTTCAGTCCATCACCTTTTCAGAACTCAAATATATTTTAAAAGTTGTTTACTAATATTTTGTCAGTTACCCAATCAATTATGTCATAACTCCTGTGATGAAATATTTCTTTCAAAGCTTTGATCTTTAGTTATAAAATCATGGAATTGATTATTTTAGTTACCATGTGGGTTGTCTTCTGAGCTGGGAACTGAGTCTTGGTCCTCTACAAGAGCAGTAAGTGCTTTTAACATTTAGCTGCATCTCCAGGAACCACAAAGCAAATCTTGTAGGTGACGTCAGATACTTTCATCCAACATGATCTCCAAAATCATCAAACTTCAATTTCCTGCTGAAGGTATTATCTAGGATACCCTGTGTACTCTGAAGGCAAATCCAAAGTATTGTAAAGAATTTTTTAGTACCATGCCTTGTTGTAGCAATGCTGTTATGACCCCAAGTGACTATGTGAAGATACAGTAAACAACCATGTTTAATTTATATTGGTTCAAAAACGTGAGGACTTTATGACTTAGCATTCATCTTTCATAATTGTACCAACTTTTAAGTGCAAAAGAACATGATTTAGAGGCAGAGAAAAGCAGAATTCTACTCAAGTGATCGGCACAAGGAGTAAAGAATAATTTAAATTTACAAAAAAAAAATCTATAAATTCTGAACACACTAAAAGAAACCAGGTACCCTTCGGGTTGTTTTCAGTCTATACCTACTGGTATATCTTTTCTTTTGACCTCTCCCCATGGATGTGTGTATCTCTTCTATTCATAGAATTACTGTATCATCAACACCTGAGCAGGTGTGATATCTCCTGCTGGACTTAGGACAGCAGGGTTGTATTTAAGAGGGCAGGCACAGCTGCACATGCTCTTATATGAAGACTACAATCTACTGTATAAATCGCCCACAGAACAGTGTGTCATTAGTTCTTGATGCCAGTTTGAGGCAGAATAAAATTTCTTACCTATCAGGTATATTACAAAATACTGAAATTTATTTTGATCATGTAGTAAATCACACAGGCCCTAGAATGGTTACAAACTAAGCAATAACAATGCGGAAGATGGACGTCCTGGGAGCAGGAAACATTGTTAGTTATTCCTTTTTCATATCTTGTGTTATAGTTTAGACATAAAGGTGTTGGAGACATGGTTCTCAATGATTATTTTTCAAAAGGAAAGTAGGGGTAAGAAAGATGGCTCAGAGGTTAAGAGCATGGTTGCTTTTTCAGAGGACACTGGTTCAATTCCCAGAACCCACATGCTTTCAACTGTAACTCCAGTTCTATGGGACCTGACACCCTCACACAGACATACAGGAAGCAAAACACTATCACACATTTAAAAAACACACTGAAAAAAAAAAGAAAAATAGAATGAAATACACAATATTATTTGAAAGTTTCTATGAAGCTCTTTCTGCTGATTTCTGGAACACTCTGACTGACGTGAGAAGATGGTGCTCAGTGCCAGGTTTGTGGGTTCTTCACACTGTTCTGCAGCTGACAGTTTCCTGGGAGAACTGTCACATCAGAGCTTAACTCCCTTGGGAGAAAATGATGCACACCTTGTCATTAATTTTTAGTGGCAGGGATGCTTGGCTTGGGGTGTGCATGTGTGTGTGTTTGATGAATACATTTCTGCTAATCTTTAAGGGAATTCAGTTTCTGACACACTTGTTATGTAACACAAAGTGATGGGGACTTAGAGAAAAAGTATCATGTGATTTCCTGTTTTCTATAGTTCTTGGTTCTCTTATCTTTAAGAATCTACTTTAGTTTTTTTTTTTTTGACTGAATTTGATACTGAAGTTTTCATATGCAATATCTACTGTAGATTGTAAGCATTGTAACTGATGGGTATCTTGGTTTAAAGGCTTTTTATACAGGAAACCTCAGTGTAGGCTTTTACTAAACTCACCTGCTTGTTTAGAAGACATTCAGACTTGGTGGGATTTAGTTCAGTGTCTTTAGTATATACCTTTTGTCATACGAAATGATAGAAGAGAAAACAATTTAATTGTCCGATTTATACCCTGAAATAAAAAGATAGCATGTTCCCATTACAGCAAGCATATCATACTTTGCCCCCCATTGATGCATCCTTAGAGGAGAGGAAAAGACCAGAATAGCAATCAATGAACAAAATTATGAGTTAATTTAAGGATGAAAAGTGGTGAAACAAATTGCCATCCCACATAAATGACTTGTTTTCCCTTCTCACTGCAATACAAGGTTGACACATTGCATCAACTTCTTGAATTCATTTTTGAGAATTAGTACAAACAACCATGTGAGTCTACAAGCAGAGCCCTGTGCCCAAGGAGAGTGAATTTCATGTTGAAATAATGCATGATAGGAAAGTAAAGCTGAGTGTGTGAAATAAAACCCTTCCTGGGGAAAAAGTAATCTTTTCTTTAAGTTATTAAAGTTTTCAGACTCCAAGGTTTTTGATGAGCTTATTTAAAAATCTATGGGGGAAAAATTAGCAATTTAAAGTGCTGACAACATTAAAAAACAGCAAGAAATACTTCATTCCTCAAGGACTTTCTCCCTCACCTCCCAAATAGTTTGATTTTCCCCTCTATTTATCGCCTTTTTCTTTTGAAGAAAATAAAGGAATCCTTTGAGAGGAAAAATCTGAGGTCTTAATCCATACTTCTCTCCAATTTATCTTTTACATTCAAAACAAACACTTTTAAAAGAATCATGTTTGGTAAGAGAGAGCTAAGTGCTAAGCTTAGGTATCAGCAACTAATTAGCTTCACATCTGGGGTGGGGATTGTCAATGAACTCATTCTCTTGAATATTAAAGAATTTGTGAAGAAAAGGCTGTTTCCTGAGAAGTGCAACCTATTGAATATTCTTACATCTCATCATTTGATTAGAAGGCTTGTGTATGTCGGCACATCTAACACCTGCTGGTACTATAGATTGGAATAATAAAACCCAGTGTGTGTATTGTAATGAAAGTATACCATATTGATCTCATGCTAAATGTTGCTTTTCATTTAAACATCTTAACTGAACTCTTTTGAAGTTTCAAATTCCCATACCAGTTCTACTGTTCTTTAATCCCTAAATTCTTTTTGTCATCTTGGTCCCTGTGTGCTTGCTATCTGGGACTAGAAGGCATGGTACTTTTGTTGTAGAGACCATGTACGAGGAATGAGTTGGTGCATAATCTAAAATTATCTGGAGTTGGGAGTATGTGCTGTCTTCCAGATCTTTTTTACTGGAAAGAGTTTCAGAGAATCTCCTTAACCACTGTCCCTCCCTTCAAGTGCCAAGAGAAGATGTCATTGCCATCCTCCTCAGTGTTAACTTCTGTACACTGCTGGTGTTTTCCCTGCTGGTTTGCCAACAAATGTGCCACCTCTACCAGTGTTGCCTCTTGAAGGGTTTCATGCCAAATCTTTCAATGCTGCTTTCTTCCTCCTAGCCCTACCAGCTGCCTTCACTGTGTTGCCAGCACCATTGTTGGCACTGAGCATTGCTGTTCTCCTTTCTCATAGACAGGGAGAAGCCTCCCTCTTTTCTCCAACTTCAACAGAAAGACAGAAATCAAATAAAAGCCTCAAAGTTTCAATATTTCTCTCAGGCACGTCACAGAGCTGAATTGATATTCTTCCTGTTTTGAGAAAAATCTCAGGGGTTTCCACACTCCTACTACTGGGTTTCCTATCACTCTGCTTTCTTATCACACTGGGAAAATTAGGGATGGAGTATAAATACTGGGAATGCAGACTCAGCGGATCGGCATTTTAGTCATCTAAATTTGATGAATCCAACTGCATTCGAAGTGAAAGTTGCCAGAGGAAGTAGTAGAGCGTATCTAGGACAGCCTTTGCTCAGGTAGAGCCACTGCTTTGCAAAGGAGTGGGAGACTAAAGCTCAAGATGAAGTCTCCAACTAGTGTGAGGTTGACAGAGACATGAACAGCAGTGGAAACGTTCTGTTGTTAGGGGATGTGGAGCTCAAGCTGAGTCTGATTTTGAAGCTGTTTAGGGCTTAAGTGGCACAAAAGAATAAAACATCCAGGAGGAAACAGGTAAGTCATGGAGAGGCCAGCATGAAGATGTAGCTTCACCAGATGTCAAAGGAAAGACTTGCAAGGTGAGAGTATGAATTTTGGGAGGGCAAAATAAGAAAAGTTGCATAGGAAATACAGTTGGAAGATGTGGAAGGAAAAGGAAGACATGCTGGTGGAAGAGTGAGAATGGTGGATATAAAATGGAGGATGTACAAGATGCCTCAGAAAGGGATGGAAAGAGAATTTCAGTAAGATAGTGCTGTTCTCACATTTAGAAATCATGAATGGGGAAACCTTAGGATGACAGCCAGACTTGATCACTCAAATATCACAGTTTGCTTGGTGAGAGCAGTTTCACTAAAATGGTGGTGACCAAAGTTACAAGAGCTGAGCTGATTCCAGAGTTCACCCAGTGTACCATGATACTTTCTCATAGCAGGCCTAGAAGTAGTTCTTCAGGGATGTACACTAAAGTTATAATTACACATGATGAAGAACATCCTCGTTACATTGTTTTTTTTTCATAGAAAAAAATTAGATTCTGAACTTAACACTAGAGATGTCTTTAAGTATTTACATAAACAACTAAAATTTGGTGATATTAATGATAGAGATTTACCTCCATTAATAGGAAAAGAATTTGTGATAAAAGTTGCTCAGTGGTCTAACAAAGCATAGTCAAAAGCAGACTGGAGAAATATCCTTCTCCAGGTAAAGAAAGTTTAAGTGTTTATTATTCTGAAAATTCTACAGGAAGTTATTGTAGGGATATTTTTCAGAGACCATATTCAAATTCATATAAGAAACAATTTTGAACTTGGGGAACCCCACAAAAGAGGGGGAAGAAAGATTGTGGGAGTCAGAGGGGACTGGAGGACATGAGGGGATCATAGCCCACTGATTCAACTAAACAGGGTTCACATGGGCTCACCGAGAATGAAGAAGACCTAGGCACACATCAGGATGTGAGCCCCTATCTTATCACCTGCCTTTCTGCCAATGGTTTACTAGGGTTGTTCCTCTATTTTATTATCATCTGGTGTTATTTTCTTGTGATAGGCATCTTAATATTTTAGAGTGGATATCTTAGTGTGTAGCTGGCATTTCCATGATGAATATCCATGGAGAACATTTTAAATTATATATATCTCTGGACCACCTGCATATCTTCTTTAAGGAAGTGTCTCATTATAACATTGTAGTAATGTTAAAATGCTATACTGAGCTGTAGAAGTTCATTATATATTTTGAAGACTAGACATCAACAAAACTATCATTTCTTCCATTTTATAGGTTGCCTTTTCATTTAATTGATTGTTTACTTTGTTTTACAGTGGTTTTTTTTTTTTGGCAAAGCAATATTTGTCTTATTCTTGTGATTTTGGAAAAACATTGCCAAAATCAATGTCTAATGGCTTTCCCCTGAATTTTCTTTGGTGAGTTTTATAGTTTCAGATCACAAATTTAAGTATTAAACCATTTTAGGGTTGATTTTTTTTGTTGTTAGAAGACCATGGTTTGGAAAGGATCTGGTTTGTCAGAAAGCTATTTGTTAATAAAAGCAATCTTTTTCAAAAAATACTGTATACTTAGCATTTCATTAAAAAAGGAGTCAATTGACCATAAAAAGGTTGCTCAATGACTCATATATAATATAGCACATAGATTTTTTTCATTCTTTATATGAGTAACTATTAATACAGTAATTATCTCTGGCTATTGAAGTTTCATTTTATATTTTGTTTTTTTTTTGTATTTTATGACTGAATAAAAAAAGAGTTACTAGTATACTTTTTCAAAAGGGAAATAAGTGTAAGAAAAGACCCCACGGAGACATAGTGACTCCAGGATAAGTTCCAGGTTACAGAAAGGAGTTTGGGTTGATGAAGTAGATATGGATCTAGTCTAGAATTCTAGACTAGGGATGAAATGTATGGATCATCTGAGAAATAGCCTAATAAAGCAAGGTTCTGTCAAGGATTAGAATGAGCACAGGCTTAATAGATTAAAATCCTTCTGAGTGTGAAAAAGTTGGATTCTATCTTGGTGAAGTACAGTTTCATTGAAGTCATAAGTTTATAGGGAGAAGGAAGTATGTGGGGACTTGAGAGAGAAATCGAAGAATAATTAGAGAACAACATTCAGGAAACAGTGTCAATGACACAGCAGTAAGCAGATGGCCTGAATTTGCAGCCTAACTTAAAAAAAAAAAAATCCCTGTTATGAGTTAATAGGTTTAAAGCCAGCTTTTGCTTTTGTCTCAACCCCTCATCTATGTCAGCCTTCGAGTTGAGAAAAGTGACAGAACACTTCTGTACTAATCATGAGTGATATTGAGCCGCTATCGATCTGAGCAGTGTTGAGGAATAAAATAATTCCTTGCCAAAGCTGCGTGGAAGCACAGGCAGTTACTCAAGTGCAGAAACCAACTGTGTCATCACAAAATGCACGTTCAAGGGCATCAACACATCAGTCCTGGTTGCAGGTATTTTATTAGGCTAGTAAGTTCTTCAAATGTTCTGCAGCTTTAAAATTCAAACTTGCTTGACTGAGTTTCTAGCCTTCTAACTTCCCTACGTACTTGCAACATTTTTATTAGCTTGAATTAGGGCCAACTCGGCCTTATGAGTCTGGAAGAATTGATAGGAAAAGGTGTTTCTTCTGCATCCCTTAATGGATTCAGGTTGGGTGCTTCACTGTGGAGATTTTCTGTATTTCAGAGTTCAGTGGGAAAAAAAATTAAGCAGATCTAAACATATTGATAGGAAGTTAATCAGCCGCCAGTACACACTTTCATTTCCTGTCAGTTCATAACACTCAGAGTTTGCTTTGGGAGAGGTACTGCTGTCTGGAAGCGCTGAGACTGGTTGCAGAAAGCCCATTCTGTATTGTAAATGGAAAGGGGGCTGAAAAGGAAGCACAAAGATTAAAGAGAAGATGGAATGACTTTTTTCATTCTGTCAGATGACTGTATTGGGCAATATTGCAGGCTTGTAGGTTTGGCTTGGATGTCCTTAAAATCAGAGGAGCCATTTAATGTATAATAGAGAACTATATAGGCAAGTCATTTATAAAAGTGAAAACGTTTCATATCTGCTTTTTTACAGAACAAGTTTCTCACTTCTGAGACAGAGCTGTTTATTGCTCAGATCTGGGAAATGGGAAGTAGTGAAATTTTATATTCAATAAATTAAAGACATCAAAACTGTCAGTTGAGTCTGTTCTGATGTATCTAGTTATTTGTGATAAATAGAAGATATATACTTGTGACTATGTACTCCTTAATTTCTGGTTATATTCTACCAGTTAGATAATTAAGAAGTTTGGCCACTTTAATTTGAAAGCAAAATCTTATCTCTGGCTAGTATTTGGCCTGGGAGAACAAAATATGTTTATATACACGGTTCTCATTTTTTAAAGCAAAGTTCAGCAATATATATGGTACAATTTCCATTTCAATATTGGTCATTTCCTGGCCAGACCTACACATTGACTTTTGTAATGTCAAGAGTGATTAAAAGTAACCAGGATAAAGAATGTCTTTGAGGATAGTGGTGTTTTTATCATCCTAGCCTTTGAGATTACTTGCTTGCTTTGTGTTTTTTCTAAGGATGGCAGTGAAGAAGGAATTGCAGGCAGTAAAGTGATGCAACATTCACCAGTGTTAGTTAAGAGACTCCAGGTTTGAGAGTACCTAGACTCAAGATCATCTTTGTGAGTTCTTTAATTTCTCTGATACTCACCTTTTTTTTTGATACTTTTGTTGTTTTTGCTTGGCTGGAAAAGTAGTTCAGATAGCTTAGTATTTAGATGATCATTTCATTTACCCCTCTCATGTAAAAACAAACCTTTGTAGGATGTTTCTATTAATAATTTATAAAGTAGTAGCTATTACGATCAAACCATGATGCTTTCTAGTACCACTTTAATGCACTGGGTGAATCTGGAGGTCCTGAGTTGCCTTCCAGGCAACTTTTTTTTTTTTCTCCATTAGAAGGTTCTTTTATTTTTTGTTTTTTGTTTTCTTTTTTTAAGAATAGCAACCCACAGAGATTCTGTTTATTGATGCAACCTAAGAGCAATGTCATGCAATTGATTATGTGTTTCACTTAGTAGAGTTTGGAGAATTAAGATGTGCACATATGATGATACATCATACTATTGATGTGTATTCAGAATTCCAATGGACTTCTGCTTTGAATTCTGAAAGGGATAAATCTGAGAAGCACATTTATGAGAGATGGTAACTGTCTTGGAAATGCTTTATGGATTGAAACTGATGATGCTTCAACATGTATATCCACTAGAATACAACAATTTTTCTTAAAGATTTATTTATACATATGAGTACTCTATTTGCATGTATGCCTGCATGACAGAAGAGGGCATTAGATGCCATTATAGATGGTTGTGAGCCACCATGTGGCTCCTAGGAACTCAGGACCTCAGAAGAGCAGCCAGTGCTAGAAGGTCCCTTTTTAGTGGTGAATACGGCATATGCAGTGCATGCTGGTTGCCTTTTTTTGTTAATGTGATGCTTGAGAAAACATCAGCTAAGGAATTTCCTCCATCAGATTGGCCTGTGGACAAGTCTATTGGGGTATACTCTTGACTGATGATTGATCTGGGAGGGTCCAAGGCCCAGCCCACTGTGGACAGTGCCATCCCTGTGTAGGTGGTACTAGCAAGTATAGAAAGCAATGTAAGCAAGCCAGTAACCAGTGTTCCTTCACAGTCTCTGCTTTGGTTTCTGTTTGTTTTCCCACCCTGTCTTCACTTAATGATGGAGTGTGGTATGGAGGTAAGTGGTAAGATAAGATGAACCCTTTTCCTCAATGTTGCTTTTGCTAATTTTTTAAATCGCAGAAATAGAAGACAAACTGGGACACAGTGACATCATAAATTTACATGAAGTTGGAAGAAGAATCGATAACTCTAAAAACATACTACTTATATTAAACATGTATGCTGTGCTTTTTAATTGTACTTATTCTGGGTAAGAAAATTATGATCTAAAATAAATAATCCATTCCAACTATTTTTATTTAAGCTTAAAATGCAAACATTTTTACTTGTAGAAAAGGCAGTATTTGTTTAATCCACAGGTTTACTCGGTGAAGCATCCACTTTGCCAAACATTAACCATAAGGGTACAAGGATTGCTTGGTCTGAGGAGTATGAACAGTATTCATGGATATACTAAGTAAACATATCGTTAAAAGGTATGTGGATATTTTCAGAAAGCCTAGAAAAACAAATCATCGTATGCTCATTGATGCCCTCTAGCTCTTCAGGACAGATACATAAGAAGCAGCAAGATCAATGGACTGGAGATAAAGTATATAGCAATGGCAAGAATGTCAGCATAAAAGAAGCTAGGCAACTATAGTTACTTTTGGGATCTAATAGGCTTCTATGTTTGGGGACTTACATAAATTAAAATTCACTGAGTACCAAATTCTAGATATCTTTAGTATATTTTGCTTGTTTTACTTTACTGTTTGAAATGTTTATTTTGCATGTTGTATTTTAGTTTTTAGAACTTAATAGAAGATTCTGATGGCATTAAATACAAAATTTAATAGGTATTTTGGTTGAATATTTCTCTGTCCAAATTTGTATGTGGAATTCCTTAACCCCTATTGAAGTGGTATTAGAAGGTGGTGCCTTTGGAGGTAAGTATGCAATGAAGTTGAATCCCTCATATTAGGTCACTGCCCTTTATAAGAGAAGATGGTAGTCTGAACACCTAAGCTGTTGTTTCAACAACAATCTAACGACATTGAACTCTAGGCTATATTTACCTTGGACATTCTAACATGCTAAACTGTGAGAAATGGGTTTTCTTTTGTTAACCATTTGGTTGGCAGTGATTTATAGTAGCTACAGATGATGAAAAACGTGGAACATCCAATATGTTCATTGAGTTCTATATCAGACCACCAGAACTAGAATCCCTCTCTGTTGCTTTCATTGAGCTTATAGAGTAGTGATTGAGCTTCTTTGGGAAATAGATTGATTCCACCATTTTCTTGGTTAGTAATATTGTTGAATCCATCTGTAGTTTAGTAGAGAAGAAGATCTGTTCTCATGCCATGTTAAGTGATGCTATCTTATAACTTAAAATGGAGTATAGTTGGAGTACCAACATCAGAGAAGGCATCAAATGCTACTAATCAGAAATCCCTTCCACACACATTGAGATGGTTTATGACTTCCACTGGATCCAGATTGGCATTATTTGATTCACTAACCAGTGTTCAGTTCTTTTAAGTGATAAGACACAAACGTAAATTGATTCTAAATTTTTATGTGTTTGAGAGCAGTTGATAAGGTTGCAAGTCACAATTTTGTTCTAATTCAGATTTTTCTTTTTCATACAATTGTTTTTTGTTTTTTGGTTTTTTTTTTTTTTTTACAGAATAGCTTTATTTAGGCAAAGATGTATATGGACCTTTGTGTATGTGTGTGATTTTCTAGACAGAAACTGTTGGTTGTGATGCAAGAAATATATATATTCATTCTGGCATAAATGAGGAGGTTTGTTGGTTTTAAAAAGGACATCTCAATACAATGAAAGATATTGATGTTACATGTGGACTGGGAACATGAGTATAATAGTTCCTTTAATCAATTGATTAAGAAATTGAGAATTTATTATTCTCATGTTGCTTTTTTTCAAATGATCAATATCTGCTTTTCTCCAGATATTATCATTCTGCTATATCTTGAGAAACAGCTCTCTAATGACTCTTCAGAACATGTTGGAACTGAAATGCCATTATCACCTCCAAATATGTGTGTCTGTAGAAACCTGCCAGAGGTCTCCCTTACTCTCCATAACTCACAAGAGATTCAACTACTGAGAAAAAAAAAAAACTATTTGACAGTCTAGTTTACATACGCGACCTTTTAACTCACATGCCCTTGCTAGTTCAGTCAGTAATGGACATCAGGCTGTGGTTTCTGTAACTGAGAGTAACATATCCCACTAGCATGTGCAGAGAAAACTGTAGGTAGGGAGAAAGTATCTAGGGTAGACTCCATAAGCAGACACCCTAAAATATGTTTACTACAAATTTAGATAAACTGATATGCTCTTTCACTGGAATAACTGAACTAGTGTACAGGTTTATATATCACACTTCTTTCTATATTTAGCTGCTACCTAGTCAACTATGAATAAGAGCTAACACTTTGTGCTCTTTCTAACATATCAAATTATTAAATCATTTATTTGACTGCCACCACACACAGGAAATGTTTTCCTTTATTGTTTTCAAAAGTGCCTTTTATGTTTGAGCATTACAGAGTGACCTAATTAACTGAAAAAAACTATATAATCAGCTCTTTAAAAATACACAAAACAAAACATAAGTATACTAACCCAAGAAATAAAGCATAAATTAATAACACAGAGCAGTGGGAAAATAAAAATAATTTTCCAAATTGTAGTTCTTTTTTGCTGATAGAAATCTGGTTAGTTTTATTTTTCTATTGCAATAAGGGGAAAAACTGTCAAAATAATCTGAATTTTCTCACCTTAGCTTTCATTAGTGACATTGTGACAACAGTTTTCTTCTTGGCAGGGATGTTGAGGAAATTAATGTGGAAGCATTAGGAAAACATATTTCAGAAGGCTGGCCAAAGGACTTACTAGAAATGAAAAGCAAAAATTCCAGTATGCAGTGTTCTTTAAAATTAGAGTCAAGTAGTTAAATTTCATCACTCTTTATTCTACTCTAAAATGCCTTGGTAATCCTTTGGCTTTTGCAATGAAAGAAATCAGTAAACAAATAACAACATAGAGCTCTAATGCCATTGTCTTGGATAATGAAAACCTTCAAGACTGACATCTACCAGTGAATTGTGGGTGATGGGGCCTCCTTGAGGGTTTCAGAAGAAAATATGGACCAAGGCAAAGAAAAGACCCTTCCTGGCTTCTCCTTTAAAAATTTGTTTCCTTCATTAATTTACTTATTTATTCACTTTATATATGGATAGCAGCCCCCCTCCCTCCTCTCCTTCCAGTCCACCCTCTTCTCCCATTCTCCTGAGAAGGGATGCCCCCCTCATTACTACCATTCTTTGAGAATTTTACAGAGTGTATTTTGATCATATTAATTCTCCACTCCTCTCATATCCACCCTTACTTCCTATAATAGCCTATTTTGATTTTCTACTTGATTACATACAGAATTAAGTAAAATCTATGCAGCTAGATGCACTTACGAGGGAGGGATTTGTTTCTTGATTGAATTATTTGATGTGGAAGACCCCCCACACTAATTTTAGTGTCAAGTATGCCTTCCTTCTCATGGAATGAACTGTAAGTCCAATCAGAATGTGATTGGTTACTCCTGTAAATTTTGTGCCACGATTGCACCTGTGGACATACCTTTTCAGGTCAGTCGTTGTAGCTGCAGAGTTATCTGGATGAGATTGATGGCTGATTTTATCTTCTGCTAGCCTACATAGTATCTCTAGTGTTATGAAAGTTAACCAATAGGAATGAAACTTTTAGGTGAGTACTTCTTGATTTCTCTGTGTCCTATGACTCACATATGTGGTGTCTTTAGCAATATTGTCTTGCAGTCAAATTCTGGAGGGTAACCAAATCTATTGGTAATAGCCTGTAAGTCTTAGTCATCTAAATGATCATATTCACTATGTTGTATTTAATTGGGGTATTGTTTCCATGTTGTGGGGTAATTCTAGTAAATTATTTTTTTCATGCATATTATATGTATATATCTTAAGAATCTTCTATGGTAGTATATTTCCATATGACTCCTCCAAAAGGCCATTAGTGATAGCAATTTCTTCCACATTCCCTCCTCTATTCTTCCCTCCCATTTCTCAGAACAATTAAACACTTATTTTTCATTATTATCTGTTAACCATTTATATTTCTATCAACTCTCCCTTAAAAGTCCCTTTGCTCCCATAATCCCTTTTTAAATTTCTTGACCATTATAGATTTCCAAATGAAATACACACATATGAAGATTCAAAGTTAAAAATCACAAATGAAGGAAGACATGTAATATTTGTCTTTCTGGGCCTGGGTTACCTCACCTAGAATGATTGTTTCCAGTTCCATCTAATTATCTGCAAACTTTATAGTTTTGTTTTTCTTAAGATCTAAATAATATTCTTTTGTGAAGCATACCATATTCACTTTCCATTCATCAGTTCATAGATATCTAGGCTGTTTCTTGCAATTATGAATAGAGTAGCAATGAACATGGAAGAGCAGTTATCTCTATAATAAAATATGGATTCCTTTGGATATATGCTCAAGAGTGTTATAGCTGGATCATGTGGTTGATTTGTTTCTAGACTTTGGAGGAAACTCCACACTGATTTCCATGGTGGCTGTACCAGTTTTCATTCCCCACGCAGTAAGTAAGCGCCCCACTTTCCCCACATCAACACAAGATTTTGCTTTTTATTTTTAAATGCCATTCAGACTTGGGTAAGAAGAAATCTAAAAGTGGGTTTAATTTTTATTACCCTGATGGCTAAGGATGTTGAACATTAAAAAAGTCTCTTAATGGTATTTTATTTTCTGACAATCTTGTTTAATTCCATGCCCCAGTTTATTAAGACATTTTTCCATACAGTATATTCTAATCATACTTTTACCTCCCAACTCCTTCCAGATTCTTCTCGCCTACCTAACTCCCTGCCTGTTCCTCTCTCTTTGAACAATCTAAGCTCACAAATGAGGGAAAAAAAACCCAAAACACACATACACAGACATACAAACCACACAAAACCACAAAAATGGAAACAAATGTACAAGCATAAGACCAATAAGACAGAAATGGCTTAAAAAATTGAGATAAAAGCCTAGAAAAATACCATTCAACTCATTTTGTGTTGACCATCTATTGTTGGGTATGGAGCCTACCCTGATGTAAGATCAATAAACCCAGTGAGACTCCATTGGAGATAATTAACTTTACCTTTGCCAATAGATATGAATGGCAGATAGCTTCCTAGTTAGGAGTGGAAGCCCATGTTCACTTTCTCTTCCTAGCACTGGGGCCCTACTTGGCTTGAACTTGTGCAGCTACATTCTAGTTTTGAACAGGGTTACTTTCTTGATGTTTACTCTTTTAGTTCTTTGTATATTCTAGATATTAAATCTCTGTCAAATGTGTATCTGGTAAGGATCTTTCCCATTATACAGGCTGATTCTTCACTTGAATGATGATATCCTTACCTGTATGGAAGCATTTTAATTTCATATGATCCCATCTGTCAGTTGTTGGTCTTAATGCCTGGCTACAAGGAGTATGTTGAGAAAGTCCTTTCTTATTCCTGTAAGTTCAAGAATATTCCCTGTTTTCTTCTCTCTCAATTTGAGCATAGAAGGAAATATGTCAAGATCTTTTATTCATTTGGAGATGAAGTTTATAGCTGATGAGAGGCAGATATCTTGTTTCATTCATCTATATATAGCTATACATTTGTTGAAGATATCGTCTTTTCTCCAATGTGTACTTTTAGCTTCTTCAAAAACCAGGTGGTTATAGGTGTATGGATTTATACCTGGGTCTTCAGTTTTATTCATTGATCAACATGTGTATTTTTTACACCAACCATGATATTTTTCTCACTATAGTCCTGTGGTGTAACTTAAAATCAGGGATGATGCTATTTCTAGGAGTTCTAATATTCAGGACTGTTTTGGATGTCCTGGAATTTCTGTGTTTCCAAAGGAAATTTAATACATTTGTTTCATTTTTTTGTGAATAATTGGAATTTTGGTGGGAATTGAGTTGAATCTATAAATTGCTTTCACAAGTGATTATATTCACAATATTAATCTTACTGATCCATAAGCATTGGAGTTCATGCTGTCTTTTGGTATCTCCTTCAGTGCTTTAAATTTTTTACTATAGATGTGTTTGACTTCTTTAGTTAGATTTATTATAAAATATCTTTAAGGTAATTGTTTCCATGGTTTCTCTCTTGATATGCTTGCTTATAGGAAGTTACTGATTTTCATCTGTTAATTTTGGATCTTGCATTTATCATTTGTAGGAGTGAGTTTTCTGGTAGATTTTTAAGTGTTTTTTTTTTTAATTTATAGAATTATATTCTCTGCAAATACCTAATTTAGTCTCTTTGTTTCCTATTTGTGTTCCTTTACATACTTAGCTTAATGATCCAGCTAAAACTTGCTGATTAAGGATTGAGAATGGACATCTTTGTCTTATTCCTGGTTTTAGTGGAAATGTTTGTTTTCCTCTATTTGGCAAGATACTGACTATGGGATTACTGTATGTTGTCTTAACTATGTTGAGATGTGTCCCCATTACTCTAGATTCTCCAGCATTTCTATCATGGAAGAATGACCTTTTCTGTGTCTAAAGACATGATACTTTTGCCTTTTAGTCTGTTTTTGTGGCGGATTACAATTACTGATTTACATATATTGAGTCATTCCTGGATCTGTGGGAGAAAGCCAATACCATCACTATGAATACATTTTTTATTTCTTCAAGTTACATCTCCATCACAATCCCTTCCTTACTCCTCCCTCCGGTCCCACCCTCCAACCCTCTTTCCCCTCAACCCACCCATCCCCTTCCTTTTTTTTTTTTTTTTTTTTTTAGGTTTAAGGTATATCTTTTTCCTCCCAACAGCTCCCCCTTTCAGTCCAACAAATGGCTCTTTCTCTTATAATAATAAATACAATACAAAACAACAGATATAATTAGGCCACAATTATGAGAGTTATATGGCTTAGCATATATTCCCAATGTCCAGTCCATACGTATTTGGCACCTGACTTTAACATTCTACTATCTAACCATCTCCATGAGTTTAAAGTTCTATATCCAACTCAGCTTTCATTCTAACTTGAATCACAATTTTAAAAACAACTTCTTAGATCCAGAACAACTTCTTAATTCCTAAACAACTCAAAATTTAACTATGAGACTCTAGCTATCTATTTTTCAACCACTTCAGAGACCTGAGAGGGATAAATATATCTGGTTATATAGGAAGTGCAGGGCCAGCAGCTTCCAAACCTAAGAAATGACATACTAGTGACTTCCTGGACAGTTCCCAATTTCTCTCCATATATTACAGCATCAATCTTCAGCCATTTGGCTCTGTTTCTCTGACAAACATTGATTGTAAAGCAGGAAATATGAAGGACGTGCCTACCCTGTCTTGGCAGAGCTAGGCTGTCAACTTACCTGCTTCCAAGTTTTGTCCTGTTTAGAGAGCATTCTGTCTACAGTTGAATCAAGGGATTTTTCTTGCCAAGAGATAGGCTTGCCACTAATTCAACCATCTCCAATTGGAGATTCTTCGATGCTCATCTTCTGCTTGGAGTAGAATAGGGGGTGCTGTCAGGAGCAGACATGTCTCATTATAAAAACAATCTTAAGTTAAGAAAACCTCTTTCAATGCCATATTCTGCAGACGTCTTGAGGTTTTTGAAGACCACCTATCTATCTCATATTTGGATAAGCAAATGTTGCTTGTCTCTTAGCAATTTGATTTCTGATTAGCTTAGAAAATAACTGTGATAGACTGTCCTAGTACCTAACAAAATGGCATGCTTGAATGACTATTAGTTTGCATTTCTCAATTATCCTAAACAGTTTATGACAGTTGGTAGCAAAAGACCAAAACTTCACATTTCATTTTTAAGCATTACCTAGGTACAATACCTGAAAAAGAGTTAACCTTAATTTTGTATCAATATACAAAGATCAATACTGATGTAGCACAATACAATCTTAATTTTGCATCAATATACAAGGATCAATACCAATTTAGCCAAATATAATCTTAATTTTGTATCAATATACAAAGGTAAGGGCATATTCAATAATCTGTCCTTTTTTTCTTGATCATTCCTACACTATGTCTATGTCCCATTTTTTCTCAAGTCTGTTCACCCTACATAGGAGAGAAAGAAGGATACAGAAAAGAAAGAGAGAGAAGTCCCTGGGTCTAACCTCCAAAACCTAATTAACAAGACTATTAACATCCTGTAATCTCTCCCCCTAAATAACAAGATTATCTATAACCCATCAAATGACCAAAGTTGTGAAAACACCCTCCCCACCTTCTGGGGATGGGACGTCGCTCTCTTAAAATGACTTCCTGCTGATTTGGGATGTAGTAAACCTGTTTGGGGCCCAAATAAGAATGGAAAAATAGTTTAAAATGTTAATAGAATCATTTGATGTTCAGTCATTTTGTGGAAAGCTATTTAAATGTCCTAAGAAATTTATAGACAGAAGCTGAACTTCAGGGTTTTACTGAAGTTCTGGCTGGAACAGTCTGTGGAGCTGAACAATCTTAGCAATTTTGAGTTGTGGTTGTAGACTTTTGAGGAAACAGCTATTGAGGAAGTCTGCAAAGCTGGATCATCTCTTTTCTTAAAATAGTATTATTTTGTTTTCTCAAGTTACTTCTAGAACAATGTTTCCTCTCTCCTCCCTTCCTGGCCCCTCTCTCCCTCCCTTCCTCTCTCCCTATCTCCCTCATTATTCCTCTACTTGGTAGTCTCCTTCTCCTCAGATGAGGTGGGCCCTCACATATCAAACTCCCTAAGATCTTCAGTCATGTGAGGGCCAAGAGATTCCACTTGTACTGGGGCTTGATATGGCACACCATTTAGGGTAAGGTGTTCCACTAAACCTGCAGCAGATTCCATGACTCACTGGTGGGTGAAATTTTTACTAGGATAGATATGCTAGGTTCCTATCTATTTGGGTTGTGGGCTGTAGGATAGTTTACCTGTGATGTATGGTTAATATCCATTTATAAGAGAGTACATACCATGTGTTGAGAGAAGGCCCGGCTAGCTCAGTCGGTAGAGCTTTATCTTTCTGGAACTGAGTCAGCTCACTTAGGATGAGCCTTTCTAGCTCCATCCATTTGGTTTGGAATTGCATGATTTCCTCTTTTCTGATAGCTGTGTAGTATTTCATTATATAAATGTACCACAGTTTTTTTGTCCACACTATGAATACTTTTTTGATGTGTTTGGATTGTTTGCAAGTAGTTTATTAAGATTTTTTTCATTTCTATTCATTTAAGAAATTGGCTAATTTTTTTGTGTTGCTGTTTTTGTAGTATCTTTGTTTGGGTTTGATAACAGGTGAATGCTGGCTTTATAAAAAGAGTTTGGAAATATTTCTTTCTTTCTATTTTATAGAAAAATTTGAGCAGTATTATTGTTGGGTCTTCTTTGAAGGTCTGGGAAAATTCTGTGCTATATCCTTCTGGTCCTGTGTTATTTTATGTTTATGTTGAGAGTTATTTATTTATTTATTTATCTATTTATTTATTTATTTATATTTTTATTTTCTGTGGTGCCAACTCGGTCTATTATTTATTTATTTGTTTATTTATTTATTTTCAATCCTAACATAGGGCAACTAACAAAACACATACCTTAACTTGAAATTCAAAGAAGGAATTACTCACTGAAGTAAAGTAACATTACATTTTATTCAAAACAAACAGACAAACACAAAAACAAACCTGAGAAATGGAGAGCTCTATGGAAACTTCGAATTAATCTCCAACAGAAGAAGGAAAGGAAGCAAGTGGATAGGAATGTTCTCCTTTCTGTTCAAAAGGCAGGAACTTTTAGGAAAAGATAACTGGTTTTTGGTCACCAGCAAAGTCACTATTGCCTTGGCTTTAAGTGTCGATGAATTATGAAATAGTAGCATGTCAGATTTTGAAAATTCTGCCCAAAGATGAAACAATCATCTCTCGAGCAGTACAGGCTGGCTTGGCAGGCTGTTGTCTCATCCCTACCCATTTGGAACAGATTTTTTTAATGCAGGGTTTAGAGAGAGAGATACTAACTCCCATATTTCAAATCACAGAATTTTTTTTCCATACCTGAAGATGAAACCCAGGTCCCTGTACTTCGAGGCATGTGTCTACTACTGGATTAAACTCTTAACCTGTGCTTTTCAACAGTTTTTTTTTTTTTTTTTTTGAGTAGTTAATACCTGGAGAACTTCAGGTATACAGTTCCATTCATTTATGGCCCACACATCCTCTAAACAAAGCTTCTGTAGCTCCTGTTTCCTTGAGAAGCCTCACCTACCCTGGGTATTCACAGATTATACTGGGTTTGTCTTGATTGATTATTTTTATGCAGTTTTTGTTGTTGTTATTGTTGTTACTGTGCTGTTTATTTCTTATATTTTTGTGTTGCTTGAGATAGAGGATTACCTCACTTCTGTGACTTGAAGACTGTGTTTGTATCACTTGTTAAATAGCTGACCCCTTTTCTCCTTGATTTGAAATTACACTTTTGTCAGTGTTAACATTTCATATATGCTGAGCTATCTTTCGGGGTTCTTCAGTCTACTCCACTAGTCTATTTCTCTACAATATATTGATCCTATTGTAGTGGCTCTATGTTCTTTTTCATATCTTATTGTCTGTCTTTGTGCATTTACTCTCTCACAACAATTTTAAGAATCTTATTGGTGATTGAAGAAGAATGATAATGTCAAGCTCAACAAGTCCCCCGGCTAGACCCTGGGGCCTGGGAATATTATTGTCACCCCCTTCTACAGCACAAGACCAGAGTCCCAGTGCATGCTGGGACTCCAGGAGCACAGGGAGCCTGAACCCTTGCCCATGGTAGAGCAGTCGTGGCTTACTATTATTTTTGTTTTGTTTTGTTTTTGTTTTTATAACTTTTGAGTTTATTCCTCTTTTTTCTATAAAGTACTTTTATTATACTTTGCCCATTACAGAACATTTTTTAAATTTAAGGTGTATCTTTTTTCCCCAACTATTCCCCCTTTTAGTATAATAAAAGGCTCTTTTTCTTGTAACAATAAATACAATACAAAACAAAACGATAAGAACAATTAGACAACAATTGTGAAAATTCTGAGGCATAACATACATTCCCAATGTCCACTCCATTATTTGGAAACTAATAATAATACTCTATTATCTTTCTATCTTGATGAGTTTAAAGTTCTATACCTAATTCATTTTCCATCCTAACTTGAATTACTAACTTAAAAACATCTTCTTACACCTAGAACATCCTTTTAATTCTGAAATAACTTAAAACTTAACTGTGAAACATTACCTATCTAGTCTTCAACCACATTAGAGACCTGAGAAAAATAAATATGTCTGAATAAACAGGAAGTGCAGAGCAAACAGCTTCCAAAACTAAGAAATGACAGACAACTGGCTTCCTGGACAGTCCCCAATTTCTCTCTATAACATTGAAGCACCTATATTCAGCCTTTTGGCCCAGTATCAATGACAGGCATTAATTGTAAAGCAGGAGTTATGAAGGACTTTCCTACCCTGTCTTGGAAGAGCTAGGCTGTCGACTTACCTGCTTCCAAGTTCGGTCGTTGAGAGGTTTTCAAATATTATTTCTATCTAAATAGATGTTATTTTCATCTTAGTTGTGTAAGTCATATATACCTAAAAATTTATCCTATTGTTTAGTTTTCCAGCTTACAAAATTTTAAAGTATGTCCTTTAAAGTATGATTTTCATCTTCAGTATCTGTTGTAATGTTTTCCTTTTCCTTTTTGATTTTTATTAAGTTGGATCTTCTGTCTTTTGTTAATTTGTTTAAATGTTTGTCAATCTTGTTAATCTTTAAAAAAAACTAACTTGAATTCATTGATTTTTGTAGGAATTTTTTCACTTCTATTTTGTTAATTTCAGCTATGACTTTTATCTATTCCCCTAGTTACACTATTTTAGTGTGTTTAATTTTGTTTTCCCAAGGCCTCAAGGTATAACATTAAATTATTCATGTGAGATCTCCCCAGTATTTATATGTAGGCTTTTAGTACTACAAACTTTCTTTTTATTGTGTCATACAGTTTTGATATGTTGTGTTTTCATTTTCATTCAATTCCAGAAAATTTAAAGTTTTCTTCTTGATTTCTCCTTTGACTGAATTTTTACTCAGTAGTATGTTGTTTAGCTTCTATGAATTTCTGTATTTTTTGTCATTTCTTTCTTTCTTTCTTTCTTTCTTTCTTTCTTTCTTTCTGAGACAGGGTTTCTCTGTGTATCCTTGGCTGTCCTGGACTCACTTTGTAGACTAGGCTAGCCTTGAACACACAGAGGTCCTCCTGCCTATGCCTTCTGGGGGCTGGGATTAAAGACATGTGTCACCATACCTGGAGTTATTTCCATTTTTGTTTATAGCCAGCTTTATTCCTTTTTGATAAGATATTTATGTAAAGTGTTATTTCAGTTTTCCCGAGTTTGTTGAGACTTTATTTGTGTTCTAATACGTGATTTAAATAGGAGAAGTTTCGTGGACTTTTAAGAAGGAAATGTATTCATCACTGTTTGGGTAGAACACTTTTTAGATAACTTTCAGATCCAATTTGTTTGTGCTGTCTTTTAGCTATAGAGATTCTCTGTTTAGTTTATTCTGGGTGACCTGTCTACTAATGAGAGTGGAGTATTGAAGCAATTCACCATCACTGTCTTATGAGGTCAATCTGTGATTTTAAATCTAATAATCTCTCAGTATTTCATTGTTTGGTGCATAGATCTAGAGAACTGTAATAAATTTTGGTTGGAATTTTCCTTTACTGATTATAAAATGTTCTTCCTTATCTCTTCTGCTTTGTTTTGATTTGAAATCTATTTTGTCAGATATCAGAGTAGTTATACCTGCTTATTTCTTTGTAACATTTGCTTTAAATACCCCTTTCCACCCTTTTTTCCCCTAAGGTGGTATCGATATGTGAGGTACATTTCTTGGTAGTGAAAAAATTTGATCCTGCTTTCTAATCTAAGCTCTTAGTCTATGTCTTTTATTGGGAGAATTGAGGTTATTAACACTGATAGTTATTGTTGAATGTTTATTCCTTTATTTTGCTGTTTTTTAGACCTTTTGGTGAGCTATTCTGAAATATATATTCCTTGTTCCCTCTTGAGTATGTTTTCTCTTCACTTTAGAACTTTAGATTCTTTCTAGTAATCTCTACAGAGCTGGCTTTTGCTGGTAAGTTCCTTAATATCATTTTATTGTACAATCTTTTTCTTTCTCCTTTGATTAAGACTGATAGTTTTATTGAGTATAGTAGTTTGGGGTGTCATCTGTGCTCTTCATAACTCGGAGAACATCCGTCCAAGATATTCTGGATTTCTAAGTTTTTTCTGATAATTTAGGTGTACATAGGAGGCAGAGGCAAACGAATCTCTGAGGTTGAGGCCAGCTTGCTCTATATTGTGACTTCTAGGCTAGCCAGGGTAGACAGATAGTGACACCTTGTCTCAAAGACAAGGAAAAACAAAACAAAAAGTAAAGGTTAGATGTTATTTGGATAGGCCTGCCTTTATATATGACTTGATTTTTTTCTCTTGCTGTGTTCAGTATGCTTTGCCATTACATGAATGGTTAAGTTGGACCAGTTCCTCTGTGAATGTAGGTCGGGGCATCCCAGAGAATACCCACATTTCCTCCTTCACCCGGTCTGTAGCACGAGCCCACTCCCTGTGTATTTCCAGCTTAGCCAATGGGCTGCAGAATATTGATGGTGTCTCCCTGCTATACAATCACTGTGTGCCCCAGTTTTCACTTTAGGACAGTATAGAGAAATTGAACTATTTAGCCAATAGTTCAGTGTTGTCCAAATCCTGTTGAATCAGGGGCATTAGCTAACTGCCTGATTTAAGATTTCTTTTCGCCAGGCATGGTGGTGCGCGCCTTTGGTCCTGGCACTTGGGAGGCAGAGGCATGTAGATCTCTGTAGGTTCAGTGCCAGCCTGGTCTGTGGAGTGGGTTCCAGGACAGCCAGTACTGTTTCACAGAGAAACCCTGTCTCGAAAACCAAAAAAAAAAAAAAAATCTTTTCTTTCTTTTTTTCAGAGAAGGGCTCATTTTGTGGCTCAGACTGGCTGTGGCTCGGTGTGTAGTCCAGGCTGGACTTGGATTTGTAGTGACCTTCCTGCCTGAGCCTTTGAGTGCTGGGTTACCGGTGTGAGCCATTATACCCAGTTTTTATTTCCTTAGCCAATTTATATCTCCCATTAATTTTTGAAAATCATTAAGAG
>CAJQZJ010004752.1:8811959-8827544 GCA_907164525.1 Lophiomys imhausi
GACAACCATTGTAATTGCTGGCTACCTTCTAGCACAGCTGATATCAGCCCCTTCCAATCTTGGGGAATGACTCTATTTTGTATAGCCCAATTATTTAGCATCTGTTTAACGAATGATGAGTGCATTCCATAAGAGACAATAGACTCCTTAAATCTTTTTAAATCCAAAATGTCTATTGGACGCCATGTTAATTCCTGATTGAGCTGACCGTTATTATCAGGCCTAAATTGAAACATAACTGGAAAAGCTGATGGTGATTGTGCAGTACCATGCAGCTCCTCTGGGGGCGCACTTGGTTCCACATTAGCACCATTACCTACCTGGTTTCCTACTGGCACACGCGGCGGCTTTTCTACTGGTACATGCAGCGACTGTGGAGACCTAGCTAGAAAAGAACTTGCCATTTTCTCAGTTCCAGTCACCTGCCCTGCCAGAATTTTCTTAAGCTCCTCAATCTGCATTTCCATAATTTTTAATTGTGTAACAGACGTCTTCCTTATGACAAACCAATAAAATAAAAAAAAGTAAACAGCATTAAACATTCGGTCTGATTGAAAAACAGTGTAGAGGTCAGCAGTAAACATTGCCATATTGTCAACAACTGGCACCACAATTTCAAAATCTGCAGTTTTCTCTATAGTTTTGAAAATAAAATTACCCATAATGCCTTACCATGTTGAGTGCCACCTGTAACCGATCTTTTAAATTATTATTTAACACTTATTTATTTATTACTAAATTCACTATAACAAACACCAACAATTTCTTATCTATTAACCCTATAAATTCCTACAACCCCTTTAACCTATCCACTAAACCTATTGATAATTATAACAACTACTTTCATAACCTTTTAGAATGATACAGTCTCTGGGGTAGGTCCTCAGTCGTCAGGAACACAGTCTTTGTTGTAGATTCTTTAACGCACTTAGCAGTCCTTTTTCTGGATCTCTCAGATGCAGGTTCATCAGGGTAAGTCGGTTATTGCAGTCTCACCTTAAATAAGGCTTCATGCTTTCTTCTCTGTGGGAGACCCCAGCCGTCTGCAGGCCAACTTACTTCTTTTGAATCAGGAACTCAGCTGCTCTGCCTCAGTCCTTAAAGCCAGGCACAGTTTCCCCTAGGCCACTGATCGGACAGATCAAACCCCTCCAGGCAAAAGCTGAGCCACAGGGTCCAGTCCTTGGCCTTTTGGTGTCTTGCTCAGGCTTTCTTTGCTCACCGGCTTTTTTCTGCTTCAGGGAGAGAGCTGGCCATCAATGGCCAGCCCTTTTTTCAGCAGGACTCTTGGAGCTCTCTAGCATCAGGGGCCTCTTCCCTTTCTGGGCTCCATGCACTGTCCTTAAATAGGAGGAACTCTGTTTCAGCTTAATTTGGGCTCCGCCCACTTAGCAGCTGAAAACAATGTCAGGCCAGATACTTTGTTTCTTCAAGTCTATTGAGTCTTTCCTGTTTTTCCTGACTTCAATCTTGTTTTTCAGTCTATTAAGTCTTTCCTGTTTTTGCTGACTTCATGCTGATAATGCTCTTCAGGCCCCGAATTAAGAGACAGTATCAGAAACTCCTATATATTCTCTAAATCTAATTTATCTAACCCCTACATTTTGCTCTGTACATTTACTATTTTGATTTTTTATATGATGAGAGAAATTCCTTTCTGGTCCAATTCAGTGTTCAGTATGCCTCTTGCACGTTAATAGATCTCTTTTCTTAGATTTAGGGAAATTTCTTATATTATCTTGTTAAAAATAATTCCTGTGTCTTTACCTGGTTCTCTTTCTTGTATACCTATTATTCATGGGTTTGTTCTTTTTATAGTGTCCTTGATTCACAGCATATTCCTTTCCTAGGTTCTTTTAGATCTAACATTTTCTTTGAGTGACTCATTTCCTCTACATTGTCTTGGAGATCTAATATCTACTCTTCCAATAAGTCCAGTCTGAAAGACTTTCCTGTGATCTCTCTCTCTCTCTCCCTCCCTCTCTTTGTTTCTCTTTTGACTTCTTCAGTTTTGTGGGTTTTAATTTGTTATGGCTTTTCTTCAGAAAATTTTTTAATTAAATTCCTTTTCATAATAATAATTGTTTTCATTATTTCATTCAACTATTTGTGTTTTCTTGATCCACATTCAGTCAATTGTTCATAACCTACTGAGTTCTTTAAATATATTTTGTGTTTTGAAATTATTGTCCTCTTAGCTTAGTTGTTTTTCTCACAAAAAATTACAATGAGGTTCTAATTTCTAGAGAGAATATGTTTTGTTAATTATTCATGTTTGTGTTTTTGCAATGGAACCAAGGATTTAGGTTCATCGTAGTGTTTCTGGGTGTGGCTGTCTGGTCTCCTTTTTGTTGAGTGGTTGTTTGGATCCATATTTGCTGTTATTACAACTTGTAAGGTTGTGAACCAGCTGAATGGAATGGTAGTTGGTGCTCAGTCTTAGCTCCACTCTGTGTTGATGTGTGAATGGTGTGTCAGAAGCAATCTCAGCTCAGCTAGGGATAGGTGCAACTTCTGAGTCCAGTAATAAATCCTCCTTAGGTTTAAGATTATCCCTGTTGGTCTTTAGGAGTGTGTAGAGAGATGGTCAGGCTCTACAGGTGGTCTTTGGGTAGCAGGAGCTGGGATCACACTGCAAGTGAGCAGTACTCTGGGGTGGGACACACGATTTTGAGGTAGGCACTAGATTTGGGGATCCTTATGTGTGGCCAGTGATTCAGAATGCTGTGCAGTCCCAGAGTGTTTTGATAGGTGGGGTTATAGATTGGCTCTTAAGGCCTATATCTGGAGCTCTGGATGAGACTCCAGACAGTGCTGATAAGTGTGGTGGATAGTGTGGCTGACAGACAAGTGGTCATTAGGAATGAGTCTGGAGGACCTACCTGGAGTTCTGGATTGGGCTCCTTGTGATTCTTGGTTGGGTGGTGGGGTAGGTAACTGATAGTCATGAAGGGTGGGAAATAGATATGGTCAGTTTACCTGGCCAGGTGGGCTGGCATGGTATTACATGGAATGACGCTCCTGGTTCCTTGCCCATAGTTTGTTAGGTACATGATATTACCTCTAAAGGCACATTTCCTGAAATCTTTGAGAGTCATTCATTCTTTTAGGAACAGTTTTAGTTGTTTACATGCAGTGTTGGCCAGAGACTTTGCAATGGAATATAAAGTGATTGTGATAGTTTTTGACTTGCATGTTTTCCAGCTGAGGGAAGTGGATTACTAGTATGGTATTCAGGAAAAGAGGAAGATATGCCAGAAGAGTGGTGAAGTGGAATGAATGTTTCTCCAAGGGAATGTTACAGTGCATTTTCCAGAGGTGGCTTAGCTTGGGTGGCACAGATGGCTGCCTTGTCTTTGGCATATTCCTCCTACCACCAACTGGGGACTGCTGTGCTCCAGGTGCCAGTGGAAAAACTTCATGTTGGCTCAGGAGATCATGGAATAGGATGGAGCCTTCTGCATCCAAGAGCTTCTGTTGCAGGTTTTGTGACTTTGAGACCAGGAGACAATTCTTTCTACATTTGTTTCTCATTACAAACTTTGAGGAAGTTACAGGTTCTATATCTAGAGATACTTGTTTAATCCTAGAGCTGCTAGCTTGAAGTTGCTTGGGCAATAAAACAATGAAAGGATTTCAGTGTTGGAGAAGGAAAGGGAAAGGAACCTCATTATTTTTTCTTTAAGTGAAATGAAACATGGTAGAAAATATTTTTCTCATAAAGAGAGTGAAAACTTTGACAAAAATTAGAATGTAATTTTTAATTTTGTTTCATTTCAAATTGTATGCATGAGATATATACTGAAGGATATGATTTCCTTGTCATTTGTTGTGGGCTAAGAAGTATGCTGAAGAGGCATAATTAAGATCCATTTAGCTATGTGGGTGATGCATTGTGATCTCAGGACTTAAGAGGCTGAGGGAACAGGGTTTCAAGTTCAAGTCCATTTCTCCCCAAATTAAAAAGGGGGACATGTAGACATGAGATAATATTTATTATAAAGGTAGAAATAATCAAAAAGTAATCATTTGGAAGTCATGATAGACATGGAAAGGTAACAGCCATAGCTTAGGTGTGCGTGGAACATTCTTACTGTCTGGTAAAAAGTAAGTAAAAAAAGCCTCCCTGAGAAGAAGTGTTTCAGCTGAAACTAGAGGAATGTTCTCTTGTTGAGATTGAAAACAGGAAATAAAGTATTCTCAGTGAATGGAGCATGTGTGTAGAAATGAGGGGAGGATGTATTTGGCCTGTGGTCTACTTAGGAAATGGTGGGAAAGTGCCTACCAAAAATGTTAGGGGCCCATCAAGAGGTCTGGATGTTTACTAGACAGTGGGAAGTACTGAAGAAATTTAGTCAATGGCATGCCAGGCCTCAGTCTCTACATTACAATATCCCCTTAGGTACCATGAAGAGAACAGCCCAAAGTGAGCCTGGGATGCTCTGACAGTGATCCGAGCCAGAACCAGGCAGGGTCGTGGCATTAAGTAATGAGGCAAGCAGCCCAAAGAGTTTTTATATGCAAAGTTGAAGTTATTTTGTACTGCAAAGTGTGGAGTAAAGAAAAATGACTCAATTTTCTAGTTAACCTGTAGAAAATAAACATGGTGACTGGAAGTCTTATTTCTGATGTTGATTCACATAGGATAAGCTTTAGAAAATTACATCCATTTCTGTATTGGAGAATAATAATGTTGGAATTTTTTCCTCTATATTTATTTCACTACCTGAGTGGCCCAGATAGATTCATGCTGCAAGGTTTAGGAAAGGAAATATGGAGGTTTCCTTGACCATAGGATAATATGAAGGGGTATATGTATATGTGGAGTGTGTAAGTAAATTAGAGAGATATCTAAATATAATGTGAGTTTACTTTTTCTGAAAAAATGTCACTTTCTCATTTAGCAGTTTGTCAGAGGAATCCCTTGATAATCTCTACTTATGAGGTAACATTTAGTGAGTGCTAAGAAGGAATATACTCAGGAATAAAAACTGAGAAAACTTGAGTACAAAGAAAATGACTATAGATAAACATAACATTTCATGAACATGTGAAGTTCTCAAACTGGCTTGCATGATTAAAGCAAGCCAGTCATTGTTGCAGACTAAATTGATATTGATGTTGGGGCTATCATGTGTTAGTCTGGACTTTGTGGCCAATGTTCCTCAGGAACTCAGAGGATCGTGGGGTCTAACTCTGCTTATATACCTGCCAGTTTCCTTTTTAACATCTGGTTTACAGAATGGAAAAGATCATAGAGAAAGTGAACATAGAATAATTGACTTTATGAAGAACATTATTTTTACTTGTACTCTTGTTCTCTCTGTCTTTATCTTCTGCCTTCCTCCCTCCCTCCTTCTCCTTTCTTTCTCTTTGTCACTCTGTGTGTGTGTGTTTCTGTCTCCTGCTGTATATCTCAATCAATCTTGATGCTAAAATGATCTTAACCCACAGTTCTAGCAAAAGGTGTCAATAATGTTCAAGGGTTAACTTTGTAGTGTTCATGCACCCTTCATGATAAACTATTAAGAGTAATTTACTAAATGGCATTTTTATAATATTTCTTTTAACATATCTGGCTTTTTAAGTAACAAAGATTAGAAAGTAATTTTTAAAGAAACATTTCTATGTGTCTGTCTTTGGCTCATCTTTGTAGATGGAATATAATATAGAAAATTTGATTGCAATGGAGCCTTTCTTGACTCTTGGTGAGTTAGCTTGGTGTGCTAAGGCCTTGAAAATTTGAAAGCCATTAAACCCACTATGATCCAGGAGCTTTCCTGTTCTTATCTTGTGAATTTAAAGGCTGACCTTTATGGATCAGAGAGGGTGAGTTTTAGAGATAAATGTGTTATAGATTCATAGGTGTAACTTGAGAGACAGGGGAAGGGATGTGTATCATAATCAGTGTTCTGTTCTATAAAGAGACACCATGACCACAGCAACTCTTATAACATGCAGCATTTAATTGGGCTTGCATACAGTTTCAAAGTTTTTGCTCATTATCATCATGGTAGGGAGCATGATCACATGCAGTCAAACATGGTGCTGGATAAGTAGCTGGAAGTTCTATATCCATACCCTGAAGCAGGAGGAAGAGAGAGACACTGGGCCCAACTTGGGCTTTTGAAACCTCAAATCCCTACCTCAGTGACACACTTTCTCCAACAAGGCCACACCTTCTAATCCTATTCAAGTAGTACTACTACCTGATGACAAGCATTCAAATATATGAACCTATGGGGTTATTCTTATTCAAAGAGAGGAGGAAAAGAGAGAGGGAGGAGAGAAAGGAGAGGGAGAGGGAGAGGAGGACAAATCATTTGTGTAGCAGCAGTGGGTTCTCAGGAATGGGACACCATCCAGATGTTGTTCTGTGTTCTTTTTAAAGAACTTATGGCAAAAAACTGAAGGGAAGCGTGGGAAAAATGTGAGATGATCAGTTCAGATGGCCTGACCAAAAGGCATCCAGGTACCTCCAGTTAATCTTCCTATGTCCTCACTTGTAGCTTCCAGACAAGGCTAAGGGGGGAAAAGGTACCAGAACTCTTCTCCCCACATAGCAAGAGCTCCAGTTCAGTTAATCCAAGACTTGGCTTCCTTGAGATAGTGATATCTATGGAAGGATTAAAAAATCTTACTCTGAGGCCAGAGAGATGACTCAGGAGGTAGGGTCACTTATTGGTCTGGCAGCGGACTCAGTTCAAGAACAGACAGCCCACAACTGTCTATAATTCCAGTTCCAGGATGACCTGGTGCCCTCTTCTGGTCTCTGTGGGTACCAGGTATGCATGTGGTACACAGACATACATGCATGCAAAACATCCATACACAACAAATTAAAAATATGACACTGGCACAGAAGGTTGATGGAGAATCTTGACAAGATGAATGTGTAGGGTTATAGGAAAAGTGCTTTGGGAGACTGCCATTTTCCTTTTCTGTGGTGTTACCTGTATTCTGTTCCCAGCATCATTAGGAATGATATCCCGTAGGCATTAATTGGAAAAAGCTTTACCTCTCTGCTGCAAAATGTTCTTGGAATTATAGAATCAGATAGTTACATCTTGTTAATCTTTTTGGGTTTTGTTGAGTTACCAGTAATCAAATGAAGATGTTTCTTTTTCATACAACCTAAAGTTTATGAACATATACTAGATTGCAGTTGCCTAAGAAGTGGGGCCTAGGAAGAACTGAAGTCAGTTCCAAGCAAGCAGTTCTCAAATGACTTGAGGGTAATTTCCAGAATTCCACAAAAGCAGTTTATGTAGCATAACTTGCTAATGCATCAGGACAGGTTTGATGTTAACATAGGAAGAAACAGACCATCAACCAGGCCTAAACTATACAGTCTTCCATAGAGCACACTTTCCAAACACACAAGTGAATTGCTACTGGCTTTTAACATTCTTAACACAACTCTACTGCCTTAGTTAAGGTTACTATTGCTATGATGAAACACCATGACTAAAATAACTTGCTTGCACATCAGAGTTCGTCATCAAAGGAAGTCAGGACAGGAACTCAAGCAAGGCACAAACCTGGAAACAGAGCTGAAGCAGAGGCCATGAAAGGGTGTTGCTTAATGGCTTGCTCCTCGTGGTTGGTTAGCCTGCTTTCTTATCAAATCCAGGACCACCAGTCCGTCCAGGGGTGGCATTACCTACAATGGACTGGGGCCCTCCACCATCAAACACTAATTAAGAACATGTTCTGCAGCCAGATATTATGGAAGCATTTTCTCAAATGAAGTTCTCTCCTTTCAGAGAACTCTAGCCTATGACAACAAACTGGCCATCACATTTACATTTTTCTGTAAGTCCTTATAGACAGCAAAGTCTGCGATGTGCAACTTAACCTGCTGTTGCAGTTGTGATGTGGGAATATTGCAGCGTCTTTGAGAAAGATTACATTTTTTCTAAGAGATCCAGGGCCCTAGAAGTGACTGCCACATAAGCCTGTGTGAGCCAACAACTCCTGAGTTTTTTTTCTTGAAAATTTAGTAAAATTCACAGACCACAAGAGGATGAGTTTTAGGAGTTTATTATAGATGGAAAAAGGGAAGGGAGGAAAGGAAGAATGAGACAGAGCGGGTAGGGCTCTTGTATATGAGGAATAGTCCGAGGAAGAGGAAATGGGGAGAGATAGCAGCAATTCCGTCCTGTTGTCACAACCAGGTTTCCAGTTCCCTGCCATCACTTTCGGTCAGATAGTCAGTCACACCTTTTAGACAGAGGTTCTCATTTAGGAGGTGACAAAGAAATAGGAACCAAACTTAGCTATGACATTCTTGGCCTTCAGCAAGGACTTTCTTGAAACCATTGCTTTGGAATCCCTGCCCAACCTGAGCAGATTCTATCTCTTGTTCTCATCATTCGGATAATTATTAATTTATAGTACTTATTATTCCTTTATAGATTTTTTTCTTAGAAAATTGAATCCTCTTTTTCATCTTTATGAGTAAATGTGTCTATTTTGATGTCATCATTTACCCTTACATTGGATGTCTATAATGTGACACACGTGCATATATATAAGTCATAGTCACACTACTAAAAGTTTCTGATGAGGGGGCTGGAGAGGTGGATCAGCGATTGAGAGCACTGACTGCTCTTCCAGAGGACCCGGGTTCAATTCCCAGAACCCACATGGCAGCTCAGAACTGTCTGTAATGCCAAGATTTGACACCATCACACAGACATACATGTAGGCAGGACACCAATGCACATAAAATAAATAAAAATAAATAAATTTTAAAAAGAAAAAAAGAAAAGTCTCTGATGACAGCATATAAAGTATTTACATAGCCTGGAGAAGAATGATTTAGGTAAATTAAATATTCATTGGCTTTGAAGTGTGAGGTGCAAGAAACATGACTAACTCCTCTAACTTTGTCTTGCAGGATTTTACTCTGTTCTCCCTAAACATCTCTTCCTGCTTCATTTCCCTCAACATTCCCCATATCCTCCATTCCCTTAAAGCAAATGGGAGAATCAGACTGTAAATGTCCTCGCCCATATGAAATGGTAGTTAAGAACTAGTAATATCTCTTTCCCTCAGCTTAACATAAATGAGAGAGGTGTGGGATGAACTTTTGAAAGACAACATTTAAATGTCAGTATGTTTTCCATCTCCTTTCAATTATCCCTCTTCTTTTTCCTTCACCATCTGTCCTTAACACACAAACAGTCATGCTCATTTAAAGTGTTATTTCACTCTAGGAGGTACTTTCTAGCAACATGGAAAACTGCTGATGGAACAGGAAAACATTCACAAACCTACAGTCTGATTAAGCATGCAAATGCTGTGAGTTGTTCTTCTTTTGAATGTGGAAGTGAGAATATCAAGTATGAAATAGCCTAAGATGTTCATATGAATTCCACTTAATTCCATTTACTGACAGAGAAAATATCAGAAGGAAAGGGGGAAATTATGTAGGTAAATATAGCAGCATGCAAAATCTACACCTGGCAGTCACTCATATCTTACTGTTGATCAGCTTGGTTTTAAGTCCTGAAAAAAAAAAAAAGCAGCAAAACTGATTCTGAATACATGCACATGGGGCTAATGTTACTAGACGTAAGGTCATGTCCTGTGCTGTAAAAACCGTGGATTGGGTATCCATCCAATGTGAGCCAAAATGAGTAGTGATAGGCAGAAAAGAGGTATTCAGTGTGGCCACATTGGGGAAATTGGAAAAGAGATCCAGTAATGGTGTAAGTCCATCTTCAGGACTCTCAGACAAGGTTTGGCTTTAATTAGCAGGACAGAGTTATGTGTACCTAAGCGGTCCTGGTCAAGATGTGGTCCAGTCCACCACTGACTCATCATTGTTTTGGCTCCACTTTCCTGCTTGCTGTCTGATGCTATGTTGCAAATTTCTTTCCAGGAGAAGTTTCTCTTCTGACATATCAGTCAGGATTGAGACTTTTTCTTCTTCCAGCATGAGATCCCTAGAAATATTCTAATTTACTGGGGCCCATTGTTTTAATAATCTGATAGCCAAAGTGGGAGACACAAATGTTTCTTTTGAAAAATTTCATCCCTGAAGAGTCAATTTATTTTCACAATTTTGAAGGGTTAAGAAAATTGTTTTTATAATACACAGTTACATTAGTTATCTTTTTGAAGTAGGGAAAAAATTAAATACTATAAAATTGAGGCTTTCATTTATATATTTATGGCCTCACATGCTGCATGTAAAGAGGAGGAAAAATGAGAAACATTTTCATACAATGTCCTTGCAGCAGAACATATAATAGAATATTTTCAATGTTGCTTTTAATTTATTCTCAGTGGAGTATTTTCTCCCATTTATCTATCAACACAATTTCCAATTGGAGTTTAGAAAGAAGTGCTATGTTTCTCAAGTGTTGAGGGAATTTTTCATGAATGTAACTCATTTGTTTGCTAAGGTTACACAAGAGTTGATTTGGATAACTGGATGGATTTAACCAAAATCTTCAGTACCATGCCCATCAGAGATGGTTGTCTTTTGCCTACTGCGCATTTTCGACTTTTACTCTTGTGCTGAGCTTGACTTTCTGAGTACAGGAAAACCAGATTTCCTAATTAACCTGAATGTGCAGTAAGAATCAGCCACAGAGAGAGAACATGAATCAAACATTAAGTCATTAAACTGTACCTAATAGGCATTTATTCAATGGGCCTTATGAATGCAAGTTGTGCCCCATTTAAAATCTAACTCAAATGATTGCACATTTCATTAGTGAAGATAATTACCAATTTGTTCCTTCCCCCCAAATCATATGGAAAACACTGTTAGAAGGTAAATAGTACTTCATAGTAAGAAGAGGAATTAAAGATATCTCACTTAAAGGGGTAAGTAGAGCAATAGACCCACTCCTTTTCCTTCCCTCCATTCCTCCCTGCGTCTCTCAATCCTTCCTCTCCACCTCCCTCCCTTCCTTTCTAGAATTGAGACTTCAAAAAGTCTATTTTAAAGTATAGTCTGATATAAAATGCTGTGTTCTTCTTTTATTGCTTTTCCCAGCATGATCCAACACAGTATCCATTTAAGGCTAAAAACAAATGTATACTTAAAGATACTCCAGTAACATTTACATGTTCAGTATCTCCATGCACACAGATACACTGTTACTGGCCATCTTAGGGATGACCATGTTAGTTTTCACAAGGTATGGGGCAAGCTGGTGTTCCATTTTAGGGTTCTCAATCTCATTTAATAGAAAAATACAAGATTGGACTCTGAAGGAAGCTCGAATACAATTTCATTAAAGTTTAATAGAAAAACATTGGGGCACAGAAGATGAAAATTTGGCAACTACCAGAAGGAGGAAGACAAAAAGCAAGCAAGCAAGCTATGCATTTAGAATTAAGCTGGCATGTTCAGCAATATAAGCCATGTGAAGGGAAAGCAGTAGCATAGCAAAAATGTGTGTGTGTGTGTGTGTGTGTGTGTGTGTGTGTGTGTGTGTGTGTGTGTATGTTTGTGTGTGTGTGTGTGTGTGTGTGTGTGGTGTGTTCTGAAAAAGAGAGAAGAAGCCAAAAATCTCAAAGTAACAAAAAATGTACTAAGGTTCTAGACAATATCCAAAAGAATGAGAAAAGAAAGAGAAAAATTGGGACTGAGAAAGGTGGATGGATTTAAATTCATGGCATCACCTCAGTGACTACACTAGGGGTGTAGTTTCTGGAATGAAAAAATGCATTATTTCATTAAAGGGATAATTATTCTTTCCTCTTCTTATCTCTTTAACATCACTTCCTGAGGAGTGGTACCTTGGTCAGGTGGTTGACTAACCCAAATATATTAACTCTTAAGGGATATCTACCAAGAGTTATACTTTATTCTTTGGGGTACAAGGAAGTAGCTTTGCTATAATAGGCCTGTAATGCTGTGTGTTCACTTTCTAAATCTTTGGGGACTAAAAATAAGGATCAGTACTCTTGTTGTAGTTCTTTAACTATTGAAAAAAAAAAAAGAGCTGTCTAGCTTTGATAATAACCCCTATTCCTTTGTGACTTGGGAGGATCTAAAGATTTCTAGGTTCTCTTTCATCTTAAAACTGTTTACTATTCTGCTGTGAGAACATCAGTTCACATTTACAGCATAACAGAGTCACAGGCTCTGCTTGGTAAGTTCTTACACAAAGATCAAGTATGCTGATTTCCAAGATAGCAGTCACTTGCAAATATGTTTGTTTCTTGGTAGAAGTGACTTCCATAGATCAAAATGTAATTTTATTTGACTTTTTGAGAACAAAAAAGAGTTATCTCATTGTCATAAAATGTAATAATGCACAGATGTGTGTTGAGTGCTAGCTTATACCAGGCATAGTTTTATGTACCAATGTTGCAATGTTGAGGAATATTGAATGTGAGCCAGCTGACAAAGTTCTTAAAATATAGTGACAAGATAAGTATTAATCAAGTATAACCTGCTCTCAAGACATGAAGCTTAAATCATAAATCTCATTTTATATTACCTGACACAAAATTTAAACATACACACACCCGCACACACACACACACACAAATTGTACATAATCAGAAACACCATCAGTTATTGGGAATGGTGAACTATTTCCACCGCTGTGGCCATCTCCTTGTCTGGTGGTCTTTGGCCTTTTCATACTTTCCACAATTTTTAGGCTTTACCCTGTGTAAGCCAAATGTGCATGTTTACTTGTCCTAAGTCCTACTTCTCCTTCCAGTTCTTGTTCCTCAAATCTGTAACATCAATCATCGTATTTTCTGGGAGTTTCAAAATTTGTAAGCATTGTGTTTTTCATAAACCTGGTCAACCCTTTTCAATGTTGATTTCTCTCAACAAATATTTCATGCACTTGAATACAGAAACATATTCCCTGTGGAGCTGGTGATGGTGACAATTCAGAAGAAGTAGAACAGTGTTTAGACCACTAGAAAAACATAGTCATGTGTATCGAATCACAAACTGAAATTTTAAGTACTTTGATAATCTTGGTCTTTGCCCTAAAACTTTCCAGGAAAGTTTTGCCTGAGGAAGTAGCAGGAACCATGAGAGCCTTAAAGTAGTAATGTAGCTCAGTGGGGACAGAGCCGTAAAATAGATGTAGCTCAGTGGGGACAGAGCCGTAAAATAGATGTAGCTCAGTGGGGACAGAGTCAAAGAAGAGGAGAACCTTGGACAGTTTCTTTTACAGAAATTAAAAATGACTGTGAACTCCAAGAGAAAATTCTATTATAATGTAAACAAATGAATTTTTACTGTTTTTAAAGAATGATAAATGTGTAAATTTAGGGTTGGAAAAATGTGTTGGAGAATGATGCAAAGGTGCATTATGTACACGAATCTTTTGCTTTTTGGATAACAGCTTCAGAATTCAGGTTGTTACTAGCAAATCAGCAAAAGATTCAGCACAACAAAGTGAAGCTCTCATTTATTTATGAAACTACAGTTTTGAAAATAGAACATATCTTTAAATGGTGACTTGCTAATTCTTGGAAATATTTAAAATATTTCAGTTATAGCAAATTTAAAAATACCAATTGAAGATATTAAAACTTGTGATAGCAAGCAGTACCTCTATCCTAGTCTTGAGCTTTTTCTCTTTCTCTAATTTTGTATGCACATTTCCTCAACATTGAATTTTCTTCTCCCAATCAATAAGACCTCCAGATGGCACAGGAAAAGAGCATGTAATTTATACTTGATATTTTGTTCTACCTAATTCTATTTTTATTGCTGGACCATAAGGATTGTAAATGTTGATTTTGAATTTTTTATATTTCCTTCAAAGATTACTCTATGAATTAAACAGCTGGGGGGTTGCTTTTAAAGTTTTAAAATCAATTGTGATTCTCTTAGGAACATTCTCTAACCATAATAGATGGTAGATACAATGGATAAACTGGGATTGATGGCACCAGTTTCTTTAGGAGTATGTTTAATCTTGTTTCTGAACTTCAAGTTGGTGATCAGAACTTTCCTGTGGCTTAGCATTACCCAACCACTTTCTGGACAAAAGGTGGCTTTCTGTTAGAGGTTACTTTATGTCTTATGGAAATGCAAAGTTGAAGACATTTTGGTGACGATTTTAAAGCAAATGAGAAAAGGCTTTGAAAACACCTTAAATTGATGTTACTGAAAATATATAAGAACAAACAATACAAAGAATAAATAAAGTGAATAAAAGAAAAGTGATTGAGGGCTCGTGATTGGGAACTAGTACCTAACACCAGTTGAGAGACCAGGTATAAAGATAGTGTGAGAAGGAATATTGGAGTAAAAGTATTAAATACAAAGGCAAAGATTATGGAGGATTTGTCATGTGACTTACTTTAAGTACTATCATGATGATACATTTTCCTTCAGCATTCCACCAATATTGAAGAATTGTAATTAATTATTTAACTGTTGTGGTAAGCTGTCTAGTGAAAATGCTAACGCTGGCTTCAAGAAATATTACCTAACTTATATAGTTCTTTGAGCTAGGAAGGTAAGTAGCAAATCTTTAGCACATATCTTTTTATATTAGTGGACTGATAGAAACTGGGGAAGAGATATGCCTACTATAAAGTCAAATACAAATTACTTAGGAATTCATAAAAACTAGATTTCTAAAACTGATCTTGAACTTTTATCCTAGAATACTTGGAATACAAGGAATGTGCTCCTTTATAAAATATTTTGGAGACTGTGCTACTATCTGAATAGCTATGACAGCAAGCCACATGCTAGAATTATTTTCCATAGAAGGTCTTGTGAAACTGAAATATATTTTAGTTGATTCAATACCTTCAAGAAATTATGCAAAAACACTCCATTAAGATAAGGAGAAGGGGTCATGACTGTCTTTACTTAGTACCTAGGATTGTTTCTGGTGCTTAGAACATGTAATACACATGGTTGAAGAAATGAAAGATATTACTCTCTTACCCATTTTTAAGTATAGATGAACACATGGTATGTAGTATGTTTCAAAAATTGTATAGCTGCCAAATTGCACACTAAAATTTTCTATTGCAGAACAACTTGTGACTCTAAATGAAAGTAAAATGTTTATTATTTTATATGCAGAAATTCACTGAGTACTTCAATGGAAACACTTTGTTACCCATTGGGACTTTCTGTACAAGTAGATGTCTCAGTTATCATAGTCTGTTTTTTGTTTGTTTGTTCTCGTAATATTTTTGGTTCCTATAACACAACACCTGAAACTGGGTAATTTTTTAAAGAATGGAAAATTTTGGGCCTAGAAATATAGCTCAGTCAGTGACATTCTTGATATACAGGCATGAGGATCTATGTTTGATCCCTAGAACTGACATAGAAAACAGACACAGGTATGGTGGCATAACTTATAATCTAGACCTGGGGAGAAAGGCATATTCAGATTCATGGTGCTCATTGGATAGGCAGCTTTACTTGTTCTGTGAGCTGTAGGCCAATGAGAGACCTTGTTGCATAAAAATCAAGGTGAATGGCTCCTGAGGAACAAAACCTGAGTTTGACTTCTGGCCTCCATACCTGGATCTGTACAAATGTACCTATACAAAGCACACCTGCTCACACACACACACACACACACACACACACACACACACACACACACACAC